>LYUA01001172.1:78015-88862 GCA_002093875.1 Calopteryx splendens | reverse complement strand
GGAGCGGGGGCGTCGTAGTCGGAAGGAAAGGAAGGCGAAGGGGCAGAGAAATTGAAAGATTAGGAAGGAAGTCTCGACGGGGTGGGAGAAGGAGGGCGTTACCTCTCCCTCTCTCTCCCTCCCCTCCACCCCCATACCCGGCGCGGGAGCAGTTCGACTCAGCGGCCACTCGGCCAGACGTATTACCGGCCGCATTCATGTCGAAACTTTAAAGGAAAAAAAAGAGGATGATGATGGAATGGGAACGGAGGGGAAGGTGTGGGGTAGGGGGAAGGAGAGGGAAGGAAGGAAAGAGGGGAGGAGGAGGAGGAAAAAAACAAAAGGATTGAGCGATGGGAGAAGGCGACGCAGTGTTGCGGAGGCGAGGGAGGAGGGCGCGGGCGTTCTCATGGCGATGTCGGTGGCACCAGGCTTTATTCCCACGGACTATGGCGGGCAACGGGAAATCCTCGTCGTCGCTGGCGGAGGAAGGGCCCAGGAGAGCGGCGGCGGTGGAGGAGGAGGGGGCCGAGGGCAGAATTTGATGCGTCAATGACCGCGGGAGGGTGGGGGTTGAGGGCGGGGGAGGGTTGAGGGAGTGGGGCAGAGGAGAAAAGGGGGTGGAAGTGGCGGGGAGGGGACTAGGGTGGAGGGGTAGGCTGTTCAGGAGTCTTGGGTGGCTGAGGAGGTTGGGTCGAAAGGAAAAGGCGATGGGGAACGGATATAGGGAATGCGTGGCCTCGGGAATGCCCGTGGTCAACTACTGTTGGGTAACTCCCCGGAAGATTGGCGATTGAAATTACGATGAGTCCAGATTCGATGATTATGGTCAATGCGTCGGCAGGTTCGCAATTCGTGAAGCCTAAGAAAGTCCCGCTTTCTCAGAATTCAAGGTCGATAATCACGTTAGACATAAGGGCAAGGTTGGTGGTGTATGAAAGGAATGTTTTCACTGAATATTCTGTCGATTTAACGACGTTTTTGATTTCCAATCGGATTTTGTCACTCGTCACTAGGCGTCACGTCACATGTCATTTTCAGTATCCCCTAGTTGATCGCAGGTGTTTGTCAGATTTTATTTAGGATGGAGAGAAATAATCAGAGGTGTCTGTAGCATGTTGACATTTTTTGTCGACCTACTTAAACCTTAATAGATCAAAATACCGAACAATTTAAACTCTTTGCTATTCAATGTTTTGGTAAGTAGAAACATATATGCAAATGGTCGTTAGGGCTTCATTAGGTGAGTCTCCAGGGATATTAGTACTTTTTTATTTTTTCTTTGTGCTTATCAAATCAAGAATAATTTAACATTACAATAGGATTATTATAGTGTTATTCGTGTTGCCGAAAGATAATCTAAAAAATACTATCAAATTGACGGTGTGTTGTGAAACTGGGCTTTACTAAGTTCAATGGTTTCTGAAGAAAACAATATTTATTTCTGGTAAAAGTCAGTTAATAGTTCCATTAATGAAACCCCTAAATTACTACCCGAAACATATGCCGTTTTTCTTAGAAAATTGTCTTAAATACTGTTTGGCGTATTATCTTCAGCATATCGAGTAGTAGTAGATATAGTGTTTAGGGTGCATCGACGGCAAGGGTCATTTTGCACCTCTCGCAACCTAATTCAATGTATAATTTCGTTAAAAATATGTATTATACATAAAAATATTAAAATCTATTAAGCGCTGCAATAATATGAGGTAATCTAAAAGTCACAAGAGATCGATATAACTTCAAACTGAGACACCCATGAACAATTTCCTAACGTATTTGATTCAAGCTGCCATTTTCCCCATCAATGCGAAAAATTGGAAAATATTGGGACTTTAAGCACATACCTACCTATATCTGCCAATTTTTGAAATGAAAAAATAACGTTTATTTTTTTCCAGAATCAAGCTTTATTACCATTGGTCACTGCCATATTCAAGGGACGCGTAGCCTACGAGCCTTCAAATAGACCGTGATCTGTCGAGAACATGGTTGATAGCATACGTTGTGTGTTGAAAAATACGAAACAGTATTTATTTATTTGGAAAATGGGCTTCAAGCATAATTCAATTCGTTAATTCTCCCAAGACAACATAGGAAGGCATTATACATATTTAAAAAAAAGATAAATCGAGTCTTATAAGTTTTAGTTTTTTTTAAATTGAGGCGTAACTTCTTATTTTATATGTTTTAACTTAATACATGAGCATTTTTATAAGGATCCGTTTCTAAACTTGCCTTTTTTTCAGGGACGAATTCATGAAAACCAATGTGGACGGCGCAATTTAAGGCATAACCAACTTGATAAGCCCAGTTAATTTTCTGAACCTACCTAGGAGTTTAAATGGGGATGGGAATGCCTAGGAGTTTGAAAAGGGTCCACAGGACCGTGCCGGGTCCTAGGCCCGCTGATGTAATCTTCCGAATTCTGGTCTCTCAACTTGTTCGTGATTAATTGAGATGTGCCCGATGAAGGCAGGAAGAAAAAAATTATCCACCATTTGGATGTATCTGTATCAGATCAACATTGCCGGATTCTGCGGCGGAATGCTGTCCAACCGATAAATACCTACGTGGCGTGCGCATTAGCTCTCAGTTCTCCGCGGCATAAATGTGTTTATGTCCTCCTCCTCCTCCTCCCCCCCCCTCCCCCCCCGCGCCCGAATTCTCTCCCGTTCCCGAGCCTTGGGGTTTTTTTAATAGCTCCCGGTCCCATTCATCTTCCTCCCCCGATCGTCGGCGTCGGGAGAGGAAATGCATACCGCTCGTCGGATTCCACTCCTCGAGACGGAAGACCGTTACGGGGTAACTATTTATCGAATAGGGAGCAGGAAATCCGAGTGGGATACATATTCCGAGGAACGTCCGAATTGGACCCCTCGGGGGAGAGATAAAAAAATAGGAAGGAAGGAAGGAGATCACGCCGCGTCACGTTGCCTGGGTAGGAGAGAGGAAAAAAATCCACCAGGAAAGGATTCCTGCGCCACCGGAAACCTCGACGCTGAAATGCGCGAGGAATCCGTCGGTTCGTGCTTTATTGATTTTGTGGATTCGAGGTTTTTTTTCCCGTGACGAAATAATAAATCTATGACTAAGTTGGTTATGGATTCCTGTTGTTTTGATATACATCAGCGTGTTGGCCAACTGGTGTCTCGCCACTGTCGATTTCCATTCCCGCCGCACTTACCTATCTTCATTGTCGGTTCAAAAGTGTCGTCAGCAATGTCACATTAACGGAAGCGTTTTATAGCATGATCAAGAATTGTCTTCCCTTTGGCAGAGCCCCCGAATTCGTAATGTGATTTTTTAATTTCATTCCATGCATTAGTGGGTCAAGATGATACGAAAAAAATCGTACATGCGATTATCAGAGCGGAAAGTAGATAATTTTTAATAGGAATGGAAATATTTTTCTTTGCTTAAAACAAGGATCCATGTCCCATTAAAAAAAATTAATTTCGCTTGTTTGAATTCTTGTGGTTGTACTTGCATAAAAACACCTTTATTGGTATCTTATTGTCACTTCATACTATACCTTCCCTTAAAATAATTTGGAAAATAAGTAGCTACTCTACCTGAGTACTTCCCCAGCTCCTTTGGAACTTCGCTGCAACGGAGACGGCTTACTGGCTGTAGTTACACTCTTCATCATTAGAAAAAATTGATGCCACCTTCTGGTGACCGAAATATGAGTTTCTAATAATACCCCCGTTGGCTTCGGAGATCGCACCTTCCTGTAATTCTTTTACCATCTTACTGTGCCGCTTTCTCGCATCTTTCTCGGTTTGCCCTCTTTCTCCCGATCTCGTATTATAACAGTCTTTCATTTATTTTTCCCTCCGTTATGCTATTTGTGAACTCATTGCGTCTGATTTTATTTCCAATGCCACGGGTATAATAAACACGCTTCCACTGGTATTCGTGGTCTTTCGCCTTTAGGCACTTTCGGAAGCCCAATGGCGTGTTAAGAGGAAAAACACTTTATACCGTACTTGTTCTGAGTGCGATTACATCCTGTACAATTTTGAAAAGCGAGGTCTTATGTGGTAATGGTCGAATAGTGGTATTTTAAAATGTTCAGCGATTCGCGCAGTATAAATTTTCTTCAAAGCGTAACTACCGTTCTTGACTCCTAGACTCTAACTCGATATCCCCTGTAGGATTCGAAATGAATGAACCGTGGAATTTAAAGGTGCGTTTCTCAGGTCACCTTTGTCAAAGATCAATGTATTACGGAGTTGATGAAAGATTCACATTTCCACTAAACGCATTGCACAAAGCATAATACTGACTTAATAGCTTTGCACAAGAGAAAACCATGCAAAGTGGCTGAAAAAACGAGGAAAATGCGCGTTTGTCAATGTTCGACGACTGTAAATGAAAATCTCTTCCAGTGAGACTGATTAAAATTTCACCATTAACAGGGGGACCAGCTGGGAGCGTGGTTGTCCAGTGGGTAGAGCGCTGGGGTAATAACCAGAGGGTTCCATTCCGGGTGACGCCTCTGGGCACCCTCGGGTTCAGCCAGGCTGTGTGATTTATCGGGTACCAGATCTTCCTGAGAAACGGCAGGCGGAACAGGGAAAGGAACTGGCCACCCTACCCCGATGTTTGAATTTTACGCGTCGTTGGGCTTAGTACTGGGTGAGCTCTACTCTCACCTACCATACCGGCCTTCGGGTTGATTACTGAGGTGGTTCAAATGAAGCTATAGACTTATAGTGGATTGGTTTGATGGTGGGGTTCGAAACTAAGCAACGCTTGCGTTTGTCTGCGATCAAACCATTTATCGGGCCAGCGAGGTGTGTAAAGAGGTTTCTACAATGCCCTATGTTACTTGTCCCAATGGCGATATCGTTCGGTAATATTGTCGCTTAAATAGTAGCCGGACCAAGGATAGCAACTCCAGAGCACCAGTCCTGTAGTTGAACTCCTTTTTGACGCTCTATACAAACATTCTACCGTAACAGAAACTGTAATCTGGATTGTAGGGGAGCAGGTTATTGTGGGTTCTCCGTCCGTATTGGCGATCACCTAGGTTCCTTGTACTCTGCTGGAGACTTCAGTGTATCGTATTGAATTAGAGTCAGGTCTTTAGGGTTCGTAATTCTTTTTCAGAGTAGGGTTGGGAGATTAGCCTCCCGACTCCAACACAATTTTTGAGTCAATAAAATGTACAAACTGTAAGCCCCGCCTCACTTCAATTGAAAAGTAGTTGGTTAAAAGTATTTTTGCTAATTATTATTATTTTTGTCATAATTACATTTTGTGAAGCAGCGGCGGTGTGATTTTTTTAGTTAGCTACTAAATGCTTACACCAAAGACATGAACATCTAATTCGGTGCTTTTAATAAATATTTTTTATTAAACTGTCTCTTGCGTAGTGGCCTTGAGGAAAACTGCTAAGAAATATGGCTATTGTGACGATAAAATTAATCTAGATAGTTAACCTGTGGGAAAACTTTGAAGGTTTGTCTTATTTTCTGAAACTGATGAACGGTCGACGCACAAAATGAGCCTTAAAAGGAGCGTAGTCATGTGTATTGCTGAGAAAGTTCAAATGTACGGATCAGCGATGAAAGTGTAATGTGGCACTCTCTGTATTTACTTTTATCACCTGTAGTTCTATTTTCACAGAAGCCACGGGGAACCTCTACGGAAATACCTGCATAAAAAAATTGTTCAAGTGATGATTTTCATTGTTTTAAATGGAAGGCCAATAATAAACTATGCAGGAATATCTTTTTTCGCAGGTTTCCATAAGAATAATTGGTTCAGAGAAAGGACGGTGGGCTCAGTTTTCCTTTCGATAACGTAACGGGCTCCTACATTAAGAAAGTACCACAGAGTGCATATGATTTGAGATATTTTTACCTTATTTTATTTTAGATACATCTATAAATAGGGGATTATTTATCGATGTATATACACTAAACTTTTATTCATATCTCATTGACTCGTGGCGTGTACCCATAATTTATTTTTATTTTGTGGCTCCTGGAGAAAAATAATCGTTAGACTTCAAGATATACAAGTATAATGTTTTTTGATTCTGAATCATTTTCTTTTCAAAAGATTTCCATTCAAAGTAAAAATCTTGTAACTGTAGCTTGCACGGTATAAGTTAGTACTGAAGTTTCAAGGCCAGCGATTTTAACCTCGGGCCGCATCGATAATTCGATCGATCTAATTTGTTTTCCGGAAAGATATTTATCATGTGCTCATTCTTCGAGAAATGGAAAACAATGGAGGAGAATTAGCAAAAGGCAAACGGAAAAATTATCGGGAAAACTGGGCCTTGGCCATTCTATTTAGCCTCGATGTAAAAGAATATCGACTTTAGGTTCGTCAGTGAGCTATTTTTATTATTTTCTATAGTTTTTGCTATAAAAATTAATTGAAACAATTACAGTGTTATGTACGCCGTTTTCGTCTTTTGTGTTACTTTGTCATTAACCTAATTTCAGCTCGAGTGGTGAACTGTAACAACAGTTACTTTTTTCGAAGAAATTGCGAGAAATAAGCGATCTGAAGGCATTTCCTTCCGTTCTAGAGACTCAGATTTACAAGCGCGTAGACGCATTCTAATGCTCCAAATTCTTCCGCGTGCCACAATTTCCTACTCGCTTTGTTATTGCTTGGTGTTTCTCTTGGAAAAAAATCCTTTGAAAGGCATTAAGAAACCTTCATATGAGTTGAAATTAAACGTACTAGTAGTTAACTTCCAAATAGTTAAGCTTAATTATATATCGGGTGATCATATTCTAGAAAAATGCGTATGCCGCCCAACTCGCCTTCATCTCACTACAGCAATACAAACGTGGTGTATCTTTTAAGCGTCGTATTTCGGTAGAATTGCTTGCATGTTTTAAAACACAGGTGAATCTAAAATGTGATTTGAGGTCATTTAGGTGTCTCAAATTGGCACCAATCGAAGAGTCAGGACGATCACTCGGCGCCACCATACATCAATAAGATGTCGGCCATGCCCTAGCAGAGCACTCTTGCTAATGCATTGAGTAGCATGCTGCGGGTCTCTGCCTGTCGCTGTAGGTGTGTGATTCTTTGTGCATGAAGTCCTTTGTGTTCCGGACTCGCAATCCTAGCGCTTGCTCTTTGTGTAAGAAACAGGCTTGGTTGCGACGTGGTGGAAATCTTTCATGCCTAGAAAGTTCGGTGAACTAGCAGCGCTTCAATTTCCACAAATAATTTCATTTTTATTTTACTCAGCTTGATGTTTTCGTTCACCTGATGGGAAGACCTGAAGCTTTGAAACGAAGCTATGGTTAAGGAAAATAAAAATAAAATTATTGAAACTATTTAAGGAAATTGGAGTATTGTTGTTCCACCAAACTTTTTAAGCATTTTCAAAACCCTTTAGGTAAGGATTGGAAGGGATCCTGTTGTAATTTCATAATTCAACTATTATTTAATTTGTATTATTCCATTGCGTAAATTCTTAATAAGCACTCGTGCCCCGAGCGGCTCCCATCTTAGGTTTTATAAGGCCCGGTGGTTGTTTATAAACTTCCGGTAGTATGGTAATTATAACTGTACTGTATTGTGTTGCGTCATTTTGACCCACCAACCAATGCTATTTAATTGATTTGTTGTGAAATTAAATTTTCCAGTTTTAAAATCAACCCTTTAGATAAGTACGTAGTTGTCTTGATGATGAGGACATAGCTCGTGTTTTTAAAATATAATTATTGATATTGTTGCTTTTCTGTATAAATATCGTTCATATGAAAACTAAGCCGGATGTTACTAATCGCGCAGCCATATTTTGAATCTGAGTGTACGGCGCTGCGATTTGAAGTATGTTCAATATGAATTGCGACGTAATTCATGTGCAACACCTTTTGGGAGCCAGTTTACTCGAATTAGGGAAGGTTTAGGAAATAGGTTCTCCTCCTAGGAGACTGCAAGGCTAGGTTAATGCTGCGTGATATTTTAAAGGTGATCATTACATTAGATTCTTAAACAGAGAAATAATCATGAGGGCAATCGCAAACAGCCAAGCCCTAGGTGGAGAAAAACACAGGCGGGAATCGAGCCCGCGACCTCTGGTAGGTGAGGGCGTTACCCTGCTTCCACCCAGGCCGGCAATGATGAAAGTAGGTATCTTCGTAGATGTAGATGGAAGTTTTGTCAGTAATACTCCGATCAGGATTATGACCCGGAATGTTAGTTGTTTATGCCCTGATCAGGAATAATAATTTTGCTTCAGTATGTTTTTGTTGTCCTCACAGAATGCGTGTATTTGCATGAACATTTTACGGGCTGTTATAAATTATTAAATGCATTGAAAGGCAGGCGCTTGCAAATGAAATTTAAATTTTTGAATTCTGTGTTTCGCTTTTGACCACCGCGAATCGAGGCGTGGTTAACTTAGCGAACGCTCAGATATTCGAAGATTCCTTTTGAAGGTGCTTATTACATGCAAGCAATAAACCGCGTCCGTCTCAATTGAAAGCGCGAGTGCCTTAATTCATCATCATTAATGTCCCGCGAAATCTTCAACAGTCATAAATGCGAAGATTTATTCTGTGTGGGTCCATGATGGAACATTGTAATTGAAGTTATTGCGAAAGGACCCACGATATGTTATTATGTATTTTACGTCTTGGGCTTAGAATTTGGGCAGGTTGCCTTTATAATGGCACGTCATTGTGGTTCGCGAAGAAAGAGAAGCTACCTGGTAGTAATGAAACTTAACGCCTCGTCTTCACCAAGTTAGCCATGGACTCGCCGCTGTAAAAGCTGGTCCGGTGAAATAAAAATGATATTGTTGGTTTTATTTGGATCTTCTGTAATGGATAAAAGAGGCCAAATCCGTGCGGCTTCTTCTTTTGTGTTTTGTTCCTGTAGGATCTATGTACCTCTTCTCTACCTACTTCTCTGTTCTCTTCATGTATCCATGCTCTCCCCCTCCTTTGAGATCGTCCACCATCTTGGTCCGTTTTCTTTATCTTCTTTCCCATCCTTCCACCGCTCCTTCCAATGCATATTCCCGTAGATTCTCCTCAGTGTATGACCCCAACAATTCCTTTTCCTTTAATTGATTGCTTCTTGCATAGTCCTCTCCTCTTCAGCTCTATGCATCACCATCTTATGCTTCACTTTATCCGTTAACTTTATGCTCAGCATTCTCCTCCACACACACATCTCCAAAAAAATTTCTTTAGCTTTCTTGAAAGGTCACCTTTAAAGAAAGCTGGTGTCTACGTTTCACACTCGTAACAGCCTAACACTCCAGACAAAACATTTGGCAATTATTTTCCTTAGATCAATCTAAATTACTTCTCAATATCTTGCTCATCTTCCTTTATAAACGTTTCCTCATACTTGTTCTTATCTTTATCTCTTCGTGACTTCTCCAGTTCTCCATCATCTCTTTGCCTACGTATTTGCATACATTTACCTGTTTTAATCTCTCTTTGAGTTCGCGTACTCACATCCTCCTGTTCAGCTATCCTCATTACTTTATTCTTTTCAACATAGCCTTCGGATCGTTGGTTTCTTCGGCAAACGGTATCATATCATCTGCAAACAGAATGCACATCTAAACTCACTCCCCCAACTCCTTTCCAGCATTCTGAAGTCATGTCTTCCGCTTACATCTTGAAGAGTGTTGGAGATGGATAAAAATCTTCCCCCATCCCCTTTCTTATTTGTTCATTGGGATTCGAAGTTATTAGATCCACCGCTCCTTCCTATAAAGCCCTAAAACGATGAGAAAATTCGTTATTACTCCAACCTCTCACTCGAACAAAGCAGTTATGAAAAGAGTCGAGTTCTTGCCGAGTTTGGCAGCAAATACTCCTTTCTCATTCTTTGGAGTCAATGTCGGCATTTTGAGCTTAATTGAAGACCGGGGCTGTCTACATTTTAAATGCTCCCTTGGTGTGAAATCGCGAAATGGCCATCAGCGAGTCCTGGTCTTTTTATTCCTTAAACTTCCTTGTTCGTCTAAGACGCCAATTTCAGAAACAGTACATTCTCTTTCCTAATTTTCGATAATCAAGCAGAAGTTCCTAACTTTATCGACTAAGTGAATTTCGATCAATTATACAGCAGTTATGCTACGGAAGCTTGACTAAATTGTAGGCACTGAAGTATTCTACCGGGAGAATATACTCGGTACTCTTATTTGCTTATGTGCGCTTATTATTGAAATTTTAATGAAAAAATTCGAAGGTGTTTCATCGCATATTATCACATGAGTTGATCTCACGTGCCCTAAAAAGACAAGAAAACTGTGTATCACTACGAACGCTCATTTGACAGAAGCAGATATGAAACGAGTCGCAACTCTTACATTTCGTCTTGTATTAATCTTTGTGGAGAGGAGATTTGAGTATTGGAGTCTTTATTATTCTAGGAGGTTACTTTCTGTTGTTGGTGCTAATCGCCAGTAGTACTCATGTTACGGATAATCGGCCATTAAAATATACGGGTATTACGTGTATTGTCGCTCAAAGTACTTCCGACACAACTTTCAGTGTTCATAGTCGCTTCTCAATTCCTGAGAAATCTCCATCACTGTGTCATTTTCCAATTCATTTTGTCCAGGATTTATAATTTAATTTGGCTCATTCCGAATTCATCGACTCAGGAAGTGAATGGCCATTTTCGTTTTCGTGACGGCGTGCGTAGAAACTGGGGACGGTAGAAACCGTTCCGCCGCGTTGCCTCCCGACGCCGCAGAATTTGTCAATCCCTCGAGCTCGAATTCATTAAAAATCCAATCACTCAAGGTTTAAGGCGTTACTAATCTATAAGGCATTCCTTATGGTCGGGGAGCGAGTTCGTGCCCGAGGCATTCTTCCTCGTGTCGGTTTTTTGCGTCCCTCTCCTTCTCCCCC
>LYUA01001172.1:7894-22853 GCA_002093875.1 Calopteryx splendens | reverse complement strand
ATGTAGTGGTAGTGGGCACTGTAGTGGTGTTTCTGAATACGGGCCTTAGTTTGTATCTCGTGACATATCCGAAAATTATCGATTTGTGGTCACCTCATTTTTAATTTTTTATTGACAGTCGATATTGAAAAATAAGTATGGCACTTGGTGGTGTAATTCTAAGGAGACCTTTTCGAGCAGCAGATATAGGTACTTTTCGAAATGGAGGTTAAAAGAAAGTAACCGCGTGGCACAAGTCCACGAATGCACTTTCACTCCCGTGATCTCCGCGTCATTGAATTTTCGGTTCCTTCGCCCTGCGCATATTTTTTTTCGCGTGGATGGACAGCCTCAGCGTCGTACCTTTCGCGACATGGATGGTTACGAGCGCCCGGGAGAGCAACCAGCCCTCTGTACGAACTAAGTTGATCAATGGGCTTTGCTCGTATGTCTCTAACCATGGCACGCGCCCTCCTATTCCAAGCCGCCGAGGATAAGGAGTGCCCCGCAAGAGTGGCGAGGCTCGCCGATATCTTCAAAACGCGGAAGTGCCCCCCAACCATCGCGCCCCAATGGTGCTCTCAGGCAGGCAGCCCACCCGCTCTGAAATGGCCTTCCATCCGAACGGTTCCCTGCGACGCGCCTCGGACTCACTTTTCAACTGCGGCGGATCCCCTCCCCCATCTCCCGGTGGATCGAAATGATACATGCCCCCGGTGATGCAGGAGCGATTTCCGTTTCGGGAGGATCGGAGGAGGAGAGATTCGGAAAGAAATGTGTGAGGCTCCCTCCCTCCCAACCCCTGCAGCCAAGGTCGTAATTTTGTTTTTTCTCGCACCGGGAGAGGAAAGGAGTGTGTGGCGGGTGTGGAAAAAAAGAGAGTCCCTGCTTCCTCGGCTTCCCACGGAAACGTTATCGTAAAATTTTTCGCCGGTGAACGATGGAATATCTTCGGATGAGGAGTCGGCGGGGAGAGGGGGCGTGCGGAGGGGATTTGTGATGGGGGAACTCATGCATTATATTTTCCTCGCGAGGGGAAATCCCGTTCGGTCATCCTTCGCGCCAATTCGATTTCATCGCGTGGCATGACCATGTTAGCGCTTAAGGAATATAAGTGCTCGGGGAAGAGCAGTAGATTTGAGTTTTACGTAAGAAGTTTTTTGTTACGTTACGACTCTGGTATGGGTGACCTGGGTGAAGTTTTCTTCCCTAATTCCCTAACTAAATAAATCCTTAAAAGGATTACCTGACACTGCACCATGGTGCATTCTGTAGCGCACCACTTCCAGTGTTTCAATGGCGGTCATTCTTCGTAGTCCTTTCCGCCTACATTTTCCTTCCGTTATTGCCGACAAAAAGATTATGTTCCGAATAATCCACCTTGGAGTTGGTGTCCTCTTTTTTACCGTTTTTTCCATTAATTTCTTTCTTCGCCTTATCCGCATAGCTTCTTCAGCAGTGGTGCATTCTATAGCGCACTTCCAGTGGGCCATTGAAAGGTGGCCACCTATCCGTCCATTTCATCAGCTAAGAAATAACAATTGTATCGCCTCCGTTGATATTTTCGATACGTGTGTGAATTTTAGAATATATTCGGCGGTGATATTTTTAGATTTTATAATGATAATGACGTATTGAGTAGCAATGGAGCTTTGAAGACTAATAGAGGGGAGGGTGTTGGGTAAGCGAGGAAGAGGGAGGAAAATATTACGGATATTGGACTGAATAAAGGGAGGCAGAAAGAATTAGGAAATTAAGCTTGGTTTATTGCAGTGTACTATAACTTAGTCGTCTTATCCGTGTAGTGGTAGTGTCAATCGAAAACCTACAATTACCATGTTAGATTAATATTTATAAAAATAATTAGAAATTTTAAAAAATGAATTATTTGGCTTCATTTCAACTCGGCGTTGGGATAGTTATGTACCTAGGCACCGAGAAATACCTGGGAGTCTTACCCATGGTACTGCTACCCCGGATTATCGCCCAGGCTACCGGTACTTAGAAGTTATACCTTAGGTTCTGGTTCCGAGGTGCCTGCAACTAGCTTTCTTGCTCTAGCTACCAACCCCAGATTTCATACTACCTATGTAAGAAAATATTTAGCCCGCAAACAATTTGTGTCACCAGTGACATTTTCTTACTTATTCAAGGTCGTAAGAGCTCGTTTCACTTTTTCAACTACCTTACAGATATTCCTTATGAATGTGCTAGTAAGTCCAGATGGGATTTTTTTTTGGTTACAGCATTCCTGCAAAGGTGTGTGCGTGTGCCCCTTTTCCATGTGTGCCACTCGGTCGCTGACCATTTCCTCCCCGCAACCCCCCTCCCCTCCTCTCCAGCCCCCCCTCCCGTTGCAGGTTGCATTCAAATTCAATTCCATCCATAATGCAGCCTTCGCGTATCTGGAATTTCAACGGTAAAGCAGCCTTCCGCCTCCCGCTCCCGAGGAAGGTAGGTATGCGTTTGAGCGCGCATTTCGAGGGCGGGCACCCCCCTCCCCCCCCCTCGCAACGGCCCTCCGCCCACCCTCGTGCGGCGGCATAACGTGTGGCGTGGGCTCGCGTTTGCACTTGTAGGATGTGGTGGAGGAGGGGAGGGGGGGAAATTGCGTGGGTCGTCGGGTGCCTCGTAAATTAAGAGGTCGGGGGTTCGGATCCCCGCTTCGAGAGGGGCGTGCGGCATCGACGTCTTTGTCGTGCGTTCACGTTCCCGCCGTGAATCACGACTCGTCACGTGCCCGCGGAAACGGGAAAGGGGAGTTTGAATGTGCACGGGGCGTCGGGATTTAATAAACATTCCTCGAGGAGGAGCGATCAACTGACAATTTCTCTCGTCGAAATCGGAAAAAATGCCCCCCCCCCCCACCTTCGGTTCAGTTCGAGGGCTAAGGTCATGGAGCGTTTTTCTCGGTAAAGCACGACGAAGAATTCCGAGTAAATATAGATTTCGGTGCTCTACGCCGTTTCCAGAGTCAGCTATAGGATTCAGTGGATGTTAATGTTTTAACACGGTTATTTTCGATCCTGAAAATATAGGTTCTTCAGTTTCAAGGTATTCCCGTTGTAAAGGTCACCTGAAGATGATTTTGTAGTCAAAACTTGGGCAGTGCAAAAATAAAATTATGGAAACACCAAGTTTTGTTTATCCTTTATAAAGGTATTACATTGATAAAAGTGTCTCAGTACCATCACAGGATAACATTAATCCATTGAAAGAAAGGAGGTTGTAAAACCTGAAAGTTGGGTGCATAAAAGGAACGAAGGGAAATTGAACAGGAGAAGTACCGAGGGAGACCCCAGATAAGATGCTTGAAACGCGAAACGATTCACGTCAAAGGGAAGAAATGTGGGAACATTAAGATAACCGATGACAGAGTGGAGTAGAGAGTTATGTCAAACATTCATAGGATGGATGGGAAGCAATGACGATAATAATGATGAAAGTTGAGTGGATTACCATGTTCTTTGTGACTGTTTCCTGATTGTCTTGATCGAAAATATGCAGGAAAGGTTGTTAAAAAAAAGTGTTAATTGGTTTACTTTTGTGATTTGCTGCTTTTTACATCGAACCAAATCTCCGAAGTCAATAGTAGCAAACCATTCCTTCAGCGGAGCATAAAATTACAAAAGCTTTTGTTAAGTCAGAATTAGCATAAACGAATTATATTTCTAAGTCAAAATATTTGTGAATTTTGACAGAATTGAATTCTACAGGCTTCAATTTCAGTGCGATTACAAAGTTAAACGTTTAGTTAAAAATTGTAATGCAACTGACAGGCACTCGGACCAATAAATAAAAATTAATTTTTTTAAGATTTAAAATTCGAAAGATATAAGCACTTGCACTTCAGCTTTCAGAATAATTTCATCAATGCTTGAAAGCAAAAAATATTAGATCATTAATAAAACTTTCAAATATTTTCGTATGGATGGTGGAATGCAAATATAACTGGTAATTTACTACATCATTCGCATTAGCATCCTTATGAATCGGCTTAGGGTAATTTATTTTATATCGCTTAAGAAATGGAATTGAACTTAGGAAATAGGTAAATTAGCACAAATATGGCGGTTTACTAATGAGGTGGAACATACTCGTGAAGGTTTGTTGGTCATATTTTTGCCATTTATTTTTTATTTGTATTTATTTGGTGTTTTTTTAATCTGCCATGTTAAAAATCTGATATTTTAGTCAATGTGATTGACTTTATTTACTTCGCAAGAAAATAGACATAGAAGCGAGTCTTCGTGTCGCGGTTCACTCATAAGTTCATAACAGGTATTTTGACTCTATTGCTTTGATAATGTAGCATCATTTTTACCCTCGCCGCACGTCATACAATGGCCACAAAACGGTCTCCAAATGGAATTCGAGGAATCGCTGAAATGCTCGGGCATCGAACCCACTTCCGACGTTCCGTGGGAAGAGCCCTCTCGTATTATTTGCGGAAACGGCCGTAATTGTCCGAATAATGTCTACGATCCAACGCGGGAAGACCCGGGTCAATTGAAACTTTTTTTTCAACCAGCTGATTCTCGGCACTTGAGTTGCCCTTCAGAGAACCAGTTGATGGGTTTTATCGCGGTTTCGGCCCTACGCTGGAGTTCACCATAAGTAAACGACAATGGGAATCGCCTCCAAACCTGTAATGTGGGAATTGGTTAGCAGCGGATGTGCCGGCCCCATTGAAATGACAGGGAAAATGATAGCTGGCAAAATCAGAGGGAAGAAAGATCCAGCGCTTACAACTTCGGATATAATGGTCGAAAAAATCAAAGATGCTGGAGGGTTCAAACAAGCATGTATATGAATCAGACGGAACAAGTGAAGGCGGGAGAGGGAGAATCGGGATGTGCAGTGATAGGAAGTAAGTCAAAGTTTTCCGTTATCCCTAGTTCTCTTTATCTTTAATGCTGAGGAGATGACAAGGGTAAAATGGTAAGGGCTTGCGGCTGGGCATTAAAGTGGGTGGCGAGGTGATTGAGGCAGCGTTGTATTCTCTCTAATAAAACTTCACACGGGGAATAATTACTTTATTTCCCTATTTGCAAGAGGTCTTCAGATTCGTAATTCCACTCGTGAGGATGAAATTATTCCTTTCTCGAATTTGCGAAATTCTTTCACTGTCGGAAACAACGCTCCTTTTTCACATTTATATTTTTGTACACAAGACAATTATTTTTTTTTGGACAACATCTTCAAGCGAATAATGCGTGAAGTTCACTCCTTTTATATAATATACCTTGGGTGTTTGATGGGATATTTCATTCGCCTCCCTTATAATTTTTATGCTGGGTGGATGTTAAAAAACAATATATAAATAAATACAAGTCTACGTTTCCTATCCTCATTCCAGAATGGATACAGAAAGAGTGAACTTCGCGTATATTCCCCCTGAGATGTGTCAAATTTAAAGGAATTATGGTCGTAGGTATATTATTTGCATTTGAGGAAACGCGGTGTTGTTTACTCTGTGCCCACATTTGCACGCAAGTGCACTTGCAGTGTCGTGGCATAACTTTCCAACAATTAAAAACCTGACATCATACGGATTTCGTAGCAATTTGCGACTGATTCGTGACACAATATCGCTTCCCCTAACAACTGCTGCACCTCGAGCTGCCTTTTGACAATCGAGTGAACATGCACTGCAAAACAAAAAATGTGTCGTGGTTTCCTTTAATCGATCCTAAATTCTGGAAGGAAATGGAGGAAAAAAATCTAAGAGGATCGCTTTTTTCATGATGGTTGCAGATTTGAAAATGCCGCCAATTTTTCCCCTCCAGATGTCTCTAATCTCTTACATGATGCTTCATTCCTAATAATAACGTGGGCACCTTAATAACTGGAATCCAAACTTATTCTGGAGGTAAGATTTTACGCCTTGAGATCTCAATTATGTCTGATTACATGTATTTCATCACCTTAGCGTCTTTGCTGATACATTTTACCGGGAAACCTGCTAATCCAGGCACTGATAAAGGATTTCAGTGGATTTTGGAATTGGCAATGTGGCATAATAATAATGGGAAGTGCAAAAATGTTTTATCTACCTCGCAAAATTAATGCCATTGCTTTAATGATTGAAGTCACGCGATTTTTGTAAACATTTGTTCTCCCGGCCTCGGCTGGAAACACCGGTTTTCCTGGTGTAAAAGAACTTGAAAGCGGAAGTATAGGCATATGCGCTCAAAGAACGGTATGTTGCGTGAGATTTTTCTTTGTGAATAAGTATTACGGTGTTTTGGGGGTACTATTTTTTTAAAGAAGTCATTTAAATTCGTTTCCTTGCTCTGCTTTTTCGTTGCTGAATGGAATCGTTGAATTATTTTAGCATGCGTAGCTTCATTGTTCAACCAGAACCCCCGTTGAAACTAAATTTATTAAAATTTAACCGCCTTTTAATTCATGTATCCAATCGATATCATCATCAAGGTAATATACATGTTAAAGGTAAGCTTGTGGATGGGCCCTAACCACTAATATGTTGTGCGTTTCGCGTGAACTTCCTGCTGTTTCCCCTAAGTTATGTTCTTCGTACTTTCAATCTGCCCTCATGCCGTTTAAAAAGCCTTTTCTCTTCCTTCCTCTACCCCATATACCAAAAATTCTCCCTTGTATTGCGACCTTCGACATCCCACTACCTCTCAATATATCCTTCGCCTATTTTTTCTGACTTCTTCGGATTTCACCTAGCCAACTCCTCCCTTCTCCCACCCCATTTAAAACTTCGTCTTTAGTCATTCTGTGACCAAGATATTTTCTCCTTTTCCACGTCTCAAAAACCTCCAACTTTTGCTCATCCTCGTGCTTTCTAAAACCAGGTTTCAGTTCCAAACAGTTCTACGCTCCAAAATAAAGTCTTTTCCCATTGATATCTGCATATTTATCGGCATCCCAATATCTGAATTCCTGGATATGATATATTATCAAATTAAACGGAATATCTATTTTTTTAGATATTTTTTTCGATATCCGCTTTACATGTATGGAAAATCCTGTAATTATGTCATTTATAATGACTTTATGATGCTGTAGAATGATACATTTTTTCATTCGCCTAAATTTTCGTCTTTGTTCAAAATACTTTTGTCATGTAAGCGGTTTTTGCCCTATTTAGTTATTTTATTCTCTTGAAATATTCATCTCTGATCAACGTTGCTCAACTTATTTTCATAATAATTGCCTGTAATCCTTGGCAATCATCAGCAAATTTGGGTGATCTTTTGCGTATCATGCTTTTTCACTAGCCGGAGGTTTTACCGCTCATTTCATGTTTTCTTAATCAGAATAGCGATTCACTCAAATATACCGTTGCTACTATAATTCAGTAAATTATTTTGCTTGTGTAAGCGTAACCTTCCTCAAATGCATGTCTAAACCGTGAGAAAAATTGCTCTTATTTTAATTCAAATATTGCAGTTAGCTGATATTCAATTATGCGAAATGCTAAAATATTTCTATTTCATGGGATTATCGTACTCAAACTAATTAACCTACTCATTCTCACTGCTTTAGTGTAGGTAAATAGGTCTGATTTCTGATACTCCTGCAAGTGGAATAGTTATCACGAGAGAATTGGAGATATTTGCTGTGTCTGCTGACAGCTACTAACGCGGACACCGTATTTAGCCACTATAAATTATTCGTGCGTGCTCGTTCAATGTGGACCCCGCAGGGATGCGTAGAAATATTCTTCCATCGACATCCTCGCGTAGACCTTAAAAAGACCCGTAGAAGGACGTTTCCTGTCTCCTACTCGGACTCTTGCGATTCGCTTTGAAATTTTAAGATTTCTTATTCCGACGTTGTTCTAAGAAATCTAAAAATTTGACGCCCTTCCGAGGCAGAGGTCTTCGAGGATTTGACCTCTGCAAAAGATAGTTGGGAGAAAAAAAAATGCACAATGATCAACGGTCACGGTAGAGAAATAAATATAATAATCTGTCTCCAACAGACATAACTGCCTGCGAATGCTAACAAACGCTTGGCTTTCTGTCGCGGAGCGTGGTTATTTCCCCCTGACGTGTCCGACAACGATTTAGCCAAGGGTGAACGGGAACACCTTTTTTGGTTACCTGTGTAATTTCAATTCACGGAAACGTATGCCGCGTCGATGATTGCCCGAGGGGTTGGGGGAAATAGGGAGGGCGGGGGGAAGGGGTCGTCGGAACACGTGTATCCGCGCAGGTAATGGGGGCGGGCCCAGTTCGCGAATTTCCCGCAATGTTGGAATCAAGGGTTCAGAAAAAAAAAGCGTTTCCCAAACCCACCGCGTTGATTACTCAACTCTTCCCCTTCACCCCCCTTCAACTCAATCCTCCCTTCGGGTCCCCCGCAGCGCTCCCCGCTCGAGGAAATTTGGTGACTTCTCTTCGGTGAGAAAAATTACGCGCGCGGATGTGGCCAGCCCGTTGGCTTGGATGCGAGACTCATGTTGCGCTCCGAAAAGTGGCCAAGCGCTCCGGTTTTTCTGCGAGATTCTTCCGTTTTAGTCATCTGTGACGGGATCCCGAGCAGTGTTTCCAGGACGCCGAGGCGCCCCGTTCTTCACGATGGGTCTCCCTACTGAATTCCATAACTCGATTCCGGGAAGTTAGATGTTTGTTTGGGATATCATCCGTGTAAATCTGTCAAAATAACCCCGGTAATCGACCCAGGGATTGGGTTGATAGGCGAGGGTAGAGCGCACATAATAGTAAGCCCAAGGGCGTGTGAAATTCACCCATCAGGAGATGGGAGGAGGGGGGGGGGGCAGTTTCTTCCCCACTGTGCCGCCAGGGGTTTCCAGAGGAAGATTTGTAACCCGGAAAACCACTCAGCCTGGGTGAAGTTGAGAGAGAGCCCAGGGGCGTCACCCGGAATCGGACCCGGGCCCTCCGGTCAGTAGCTCAGCGATCAAACCATTGGTCTGCTACGCCCTGAAAATTTATATCCACACAATATCCCACGATCCGCCGCTAAGGCGTGTGGTAAAGAATGTTTAGACACTGGTCAGGGAGAGGGAAACGTCTGTAAAGGGGGATAACTATTGTCGTCCTATCATTCTTTGTGTTTAATCTTGTATTGTGTGGACGGAAAACAAATCCTTGAATCTATATGTTGGAAAGTAGGTGCATTTCTTCACTTTGTCTTCATTGTCCGATCTTCCGACCCATTGGGGCTTGGTTAATGTAATAGTGACCGTTCATTGCATTTTAATAAGAATTGCAAGTCTAGAAAAACAGAAAACCTTAAAAAAAATAATGGAAATTAAATATTAGCAGTGATTTCCGTAGATCGGCGTTCAAAACCACATAAAAACTACATTATCTGAGGTTTTGCTTGATTATTACTTTCAAATCATAACAAAAGGAGTTCCACGTGGCTGATACCTGACGTGAAAAATTTTATATATTAGTGGTACAATAACTGTTCTTTCGGGAAAATTCGCTCGAAAATTTTGAGATTTGTATACTAAAATCGTAAAATAACACAACCTACACAAATAATTTTTAATGACTAGGAATCAGTTTCATAAATAGTTTCGTATTCCCATACGGTGATATATATGTGTGTAAATTAATGGTGCGACGCACACCAGCAATTTCGTGTATTAGGACACGGGATTTTAATAAGTAATGTTAGGGTGCTGGGTATATGTTAGACGTAGTGTTTCTTAATTAAAAATGCTGTTCATTATATCAAATGCTTGGGTTAATAACCTTGACTTTTTTGTGATCGCTAATGGTGAGGCCGAAAAACAAGTACATACTTAAATGTATCAGGCCGGGAGATCATTTCTATTGTTTTATCTGGGTGAGCTAATCTGCTGATGTAGTGTGGTGTCTTATTTTTTTACGGCATCGGAAGGGAACTCAAGTACGCTGTGCATTTCTAAAAGGCTATGTGGCTTTATCTCATCGTACCTAAATGGTAGGGCCCGCATCCTATTTGTTTTATTTGATCCTGTAAAACCTAAATTACATTTTTTGATAAATCTTGCATAATTTCCTGGAGCTCCATTTATTTTATTAATTAACACTATTGTCTGTGATGAACAGATGGGATAAATAATTACCACGTATTCTAAATTGTATCTCATTACTAATTTGACGAAAACCTCCTCCTTAGTGCTTATGTAATCGCATTTATCTACCAACCGTCTTCTGTAGACAATTTGCTTTATTAAGGCAAACCCGTTAATTATTTTATCATGCTCCCCCCCTTGAAAGGCATAATTTCGTGTCGGAATGGATGTTTGATGTACTGCACAGGACACTGATGGCGGCCGAAAATTGCTTTATATCGAGTTTCGACTCGAAGCATTTTTCCCTCGGGTTTTTTTTTAAGGTGCTGGTTCTTTTTAGTCAAAATACGGAAATCCTTCCCACGGGGCCAGCAACACTTTCTTTCGGACGCATTACGGTCTGGGATTTCGTGGGAAGCGTGCTCCACATCAAGATCCACGAGGGCTTAGGAAAAGCAACAGGATAAGCGAAAGGCTCGTCGGTTGCGAGAGGGAGGCTGGTGATAAACCCGACTGTAACCCAGGCGTGTTCTCAGCGAAAGACACTGGAGAGGTGTAGGGTTAAGGTACCGTCCGATGGACTGGATACCGATCTTAACGATTGCCCAAGTTTGGTATCCGAATGCGGGATGACGAGCATCTAACCCGTTTAAAGATTTCACTCGGATAGTTACTGAACATTGTTTCGCTTAGCCAGTTACACAATCTCCCTAGCCCTATCTACCGCATTTCCCGGAAATTTACCTATACTCCTCATGCCAAACAATCATTTTTAAGCTGTATGCATACGTACTTACAATGTGAAAAAGAGTTAAATTTGTTGGGAGCAAATTGAATATTTTTAATTTCTCTGCAATTTTACATTTCGACCGTTTTATTTTTTGCGGTTTTGTGTATCTAGTTTGATTGAATAATTTATATCTTAATATCATATTTTTGTGTATCTGGTCTAATTAAATTATTTATTTCTCACAACCACCGCGTGTCTCTGTTGTAGATATTGAGGTCTTATACATGATGGCGTGCATGAATAAATTACTGTGATTTTTGATTTATAATTATTAATTCTATGTGATTTAAAATTAATTTCCATGCTTTCGTAATATATTTTTAGCTATTTATTTAACGAAATTACTTATGCATCCTAATTTTCACATCGTGCAAGGTATTCCCCTAAGTTTTGAGAATGTAAAAGTAAACGTTTTCATTCTCCGGACGTATCTGGAGGTCTTTCAGCACCTGGGACCCAGATAAATAGCTCCTGGGTTGTCATCAGGTTTTCCAGGGACCGAACCTCCGGAGTCAACACAACACACTCATGCGGAGGATGACACGAACCCCCGACCATTAGATTACCATGAGGGCGTGTAGAGCACCTGCCTAACCCCGCCCTGCTGTGAAAAGAAAATGGAATTAGGGTCATGGCGATCAATTCCGCGTCATGGATGAATCTCTTAGGGCAAAAATACACTAATCGAAAATCTGCGCTCGAAAAATATATTTAAAAAGATTGCTTATGCTCGTTTCATTCAAGAATTTCCTTTTCTGCATTTTTTTTAAATTCGGAAGGATGGGGGAACTGTAAACAAATGATCGTAAAAGCCGTGTTTTTGGGGGAACGGCGTGAAACGAACGAAAGGCTTAATTATCGGTGGCCCACTGCATTCCGGAGCACCTTCGAGAAAGAAGTCGGGAGTGGTTGGGCGGGAATCTCGGGAGGAGGCGGGGAGGGTGATTTCGGATCGTATACGTGTGTGCGTGTGTGTGTGTGGACGGGTACAAAGGGAAAATGGGGGTTGGGGAAGGAAGGGCCGGTCGGGTCTCCTTTCCGTCGGTGATACGGCCTTCCGTTAAGCGCGCAAGCGAGTAACGGCGGAGGGAACGCCGTTAAGTCGCCGTCCAGTCCTCCCACTCTCTCAACCCCCTCCCTCCCTCCCCACCCTGTACCTCTCCATGTCGTCTTTGGGTTGAGGCTGGGAGGCTCGAGGGATCAAGGGAGGAAGAGAAGGGGTGGGTAGGGTTGAGGCGGGACACCGAAATTAAGAAAGGAGAAGGGGAAAAAAGGTCGAGTCATTTACATGGACTCTCACTTGACGACATTTCTCCCACCTGTGGTCCACGTTTTACTGTAATAAATTTATGGTTTTTTTTAATTATCGGGCGTGGTAGCCCAGTGGTTAGAGCGCTGGACTGCTGACCGGAGGCCCGGGGTTCGATTCCCGGTCATGCCTCTTGGCACCCTCAGATTCACCCAAGCTGAGTACCTTTTTTCGGGTACCATCATCCTGGGAAATCACAGGCGGTACAGGGAAAGGAACTGGCCCTACCCTAATGTGTGAATTTCATGCGCCGTTGGGTTTAGGTACTGGGTGAGCTCTACCCTCACCTACCAAACCGACCTTAGGGTTGATAACTGTGATTTTTTTAAATTACTAATTTCTTCTGTGAGTCCATAGTTATGCATTTTTATGTAGATTGTTATGGTTTTCTTCTTTTGAAAGTATCTTTTGCCGCTGCCATCCCTCTTTTTATCTCCTCCTCGACTCTATTATTGTTATTAATGAGGAAACGCATTACTCCAGACTTGAATTTGTTTAATTTCTCCATACCAAAGAACAATACGGAGACAAAATGAGAGAAAATCGCAGTGGATAATAATCACTCACTTAAACCGGGATACTAACCCGGATCCCTCGACTCCCTGTCGAGTTCTCTAGGCGGTTCAACTACCACGGCGTACTATTCGACTGTGTATTTCTAAGGGCTTTTTAAAAGAACAGGATGTTCTGAAGAATCCCCGAACAATAAAATGACATAAATTAACCTTCGTCGTGAGCCTTGCGCCACGGTGCAGGAAGCCAACGTTTTAGCACTTCGTTTGACGTTTTCTAAGAAATTCAAACGGAAATTTATGAATCAGGGTTCGAATCCCGGTCTGCGCAAATGATTTTTACACTGAAATTCTTGCATCATGTGTGCACACCAGCGGATGACTCCGTTGAAGTTACTGTCGCGGCATTTTCCGCTGTTTTAATACAAAGGCACTTAAGTCAATTCCACCAAGAAATTTATTTCCGTATCCACGACCTAGGTTTCGACGAATTTTGACGTAATCAGGACTTGACGGAATTAAGCAAGTGTCTGCGTTATTTTTCGGTTAGTTATAATCCTACCAAGGTAGCACGACTCACGAATTTCGTCCGTGTTTTCCCTATCGCCTTAGGGCACGTGGCGGGGAAGAGTGTGTGAGAAACATTTATAACTGAATTAGTGGTCGTAGACAAGACTAGAGGAGACGACCGACAGTAATTTAATTCATTATAAAAATAATTTTGAGCCTCTTGTCTGTCTGTAATTCGTGCCTGGAAATTTGTAGCCTAAGTCACTGATATTTGCCGAACATAAAAGGAGAATACATTTTTTGGAATGGGTGCCAAAACTGATAGATTTAGAGGTTCCTTTTATTTAGCGAGCTTCGTCAAAAAATGTTCACCCGTAATCCAATGACTAAAATTCCTTTATCATCGCTGACCTTTGTTGCCAGACCTCCCTACTATAAATCGTTAGGTGCCTTGGATGGTGTACAGGCGGAAGGAGATTAGGGGCAAATGGGTAATTTGGCGAGAGGGTAGGTTCACCGAGATAGAAGGTTGTAGAGGAAAAGATCGAAGGTTTCCTTTCTTGGAAGTACTCCTTCTGGTCCTGAGTGACAAGTAATCCATCTCAGGGATGTGAAACGGGCTCACGACGTGGAAAGCCTGTGCACCAACCGCTACCGGACCAATCCGATCCCCGCCGTGGGGTCGTTCACTCTTAACACGAAATCGCAGTTTTATTCACTAATTCGGTAGAAAAAAACCACGAAGGCGATTTTTCGTAAAAAACCTACTTCTGCGGTCATCCGTTAACACTTATTACGAAAATGAAAATAGACACAAGTTGCCGCCCACTACTGTGTGAGGTAACAAGTACCTGCCCTCCTCTTTCAGCAAAATACTTCGCTTCGATTTTTAGCCGCATATAAATTGGAAACTAGGCGACGGATTGAAGGACGGAAAAAATAGGGGTATTTTATTTTATCATCAGAAAGGGAAAAAAACAGTTGTGAACCAACCAACTTTTTCGAATTCCAGCGGAAAGATGAACTTATGACGATAATCTGAGGAAAAAACCGGCTAAATCGCTCTAAACATTTTATTCGTTCCACGGAAATGACATCGTTTGAAGATAAATATCAGGGCGAGCAGCCTGCACTGTCAATGGCATTCGTGCAAAGGACCGAATACCATGGCAATTGCCGTTAGTACCTATATAAATAATCTTACTAGATATCTCACATTCTGCTGCATCGATTTTAAAGGTATTTTCAAGAAAAGGACAATCAAAAAGGTCCAGGGAAGCGTAAATTAGAAATACCTTAGGTATATTGTCTTTTTTAAAGTCGATAGATGTGCCCAATTTCGAGTTAACGGGCTGTAGTAAATATAAAATTTCAGTTTTTCTCTTACACGGTAGGTTCTTCACCATTGTTTCCGTTGTGCAAACCGTACTAAAACTGTAATATAGTATTTCAATGGAATTTATAACTAACATTTACACAGTTATTATAAACTGTGGTCATCTCATGATAAAATGATAAAATCTGGCAATCCGAAGGTACTTAGGATGTACTGTAAGGTATTAAGTTAGCTGTCATTATTTTTAGGTAAATACCCAAAATGGGTAAATAAATAACAGTTGGAGATTTTTTAAATTATAAAGAGAGTTATCTTGTCGATCAAACTCAACTTAATGGGCTTACCTGTTTGCCTACTTATATTATTTATATAGTGATACTGAGGAATTTATTTTTTTGGGAGGCAGAGTATTTTTTTCGTAATAAGTGGTGATTATTTGTGTTGGCACATAGGTACCAATTTATTACCCACATTTATTGGTGTTTTTTAAACGTCTCTCTCATTACTCTTG
>LYUA01001170.1:164969-182403 GCA_002093875.1 Calopteryx splendens | reverse complement strand
ATTTTTATTATTTGCCCTTCTGCTACCAAACATTGTATTTGTTTTTTGCTCCAGAGCAACATAAATGTATTCTATTCTCCCACTTTTGATGGCATGTTTTTCCACACTGAGCAGAATGAAAGATTGATTTCAATCATCTTGAGGAATTCATATTTACTTAAACTGTATGAAAAAAATATTGTCTTGCTACCATTCTCTGACTGAGAAAAAATAAATGAAATTCAAGCAATCAGGTGACTAGGGCACTGGTGCCTATTCCAGTCAAAAGTGAAGACTGACCGCTGAGATGAGATGCTGCACTGCTGCATAGATGGGTCCACATTTTTCTTATTCGTATATTGCTACACACCATCAGGACAAGATCACAGTGAGGATGAGATCCATAGCAACAAGTAACTTCTGAAAGCTTTATATTGGTAAACAATATGTTCCTTTGCTGTGCTGATGCTGTGATGAACTGGGAACTCCATGAGGTGCAACTATGCAGGCAAGGCACACTACACAAGTTTTAAATCTAATCACCATTGCATATCAGTCATTTGAAAGACTATGGTGTTACCACTCGATTATATGAAATGTTTAAATAAAACTATCCATAAAGTTAAATTAGTGCTGCCATTGGGTTTCTCTCCTAATTTCCTCAGCACCGGTTCCCTCTAGAACATACCATCAGCCAACCACCAACATACCATCTAGCATCAATTACGATACAAAAAATGTTGCCCAACCCTTAAGGAATACGGAGTGAAAAATGTGCTTTTCAATAAATTTTTTGAATTTAGGTATCGCTCCCTACTGTGAGGGTTGGGCCGGCGTGGTCCCTCGGAGCTGGCCTCTTGGGGTGGAGGACCAAAAAACCTAGAGGGGGTCGGGGTCATATGAGCAAGCGATGGTCAAACGTATAAGAACGTTTTCCCCACAGCCATCCTAACATACTTACATATACATTTCCCGCAGCCAAAGGGTTAAATAATGACCTATGACATTCAATGTTGTTACAAGGCTGGAGTGGAATGATTTGAATGGCTTTATTTTACAGTACCTAATGTTGTGGATTCATTGTGTTGTCACCAATTTGGCCTTCTTTTAAGGAGGGTTCGGATCGGCATATTGGCATGAAGAAGGATTAGAGTTGGGGTACCCTACTTCAAGAAGTTATCCCAGCTTTGCTTCCTCCCCCAAGTGAATTCATTTAATTAAACCATGATGGATGACCCAAGATGTACGCACTTGCTGCATTCGTTGGTTTCTCCCCTTCACTCATGCCAAGAATAGCACTGAAGTAGGTATGTACATTTAAAGGATGAAACCTGGATAATCATGAATTTGAGGGTTCTTCTTTATAAATCTTTGAATTTTTCAAAGGGTTGGGAAAGACGAAGATTGAGAGGAAACGCAATATCAGGACTATGTACAGAAGGAGTAATGCACTTGCCTAATCCATCCTTGGAGATTAATACCACTCAAAGTACCTATACCAGACAACTGCGATTAACAGCAGCATCCTCCAAAATGAGTTACTCCTTCCATTTATATTTTAATAATCGAGAGAAATTGATCATACAGGTGCCACAGTGAAGACTATGGTCCACATGAACAGGAAATTGTGAAAGGGATTTAGAATGAACTTATGTTATCAAAAATGAAAAATTCTATGCAAAATACTTAGAAGCAAAATTGTTCAAATACCAAGATGCTATTTTAAGGTTCATATCTTGGGTGACTTTATGACATTATTATTTTAACTGCTATGCAATCATTGGTAGTTCATCCATCCATGATAATATTAATTTACCAGTTACTATGTGATTACATGCATGGAAGGACTTCAGCACTATTCATAAAACAAGATGTCAAAGTAATAATGCACTCATTAGGGTTTAACACTCATGGGGATTAAGAGAATGATCTGGGAGAGTGTAATATTAGGAAGCTGAGAAAACAACAGAAAGAGCAGCGATTTCTTTCCTGTGAACAAAAAGAGTTAGTGTTAAAGCTATGATATTGATTTCCTCTCACTTCCATGTGCTTTGATTTGGTTAGTGTGTGTTGAGAAGTTGAGCTTATTGTAGAGTATGATTTCAAATTTTAGAAACAGATCCATTGGCAAAGATGCTTGGAAGCTGCCTGGATCTGTGCTATTCGAGTCTTGTCCATGCCATATAGTTAAAGGGCATGAGAAATGCACTGTCCATGTATGCCTGTTGCATGAAAACTATGAGTCACTGGCTGGATTTGGACATCAAATGGCAACCAATTTACTCCAGCTCGTAAAGGCATCAAAAAATTATCTGCCTGGAAAAATATGCTATTAAAGGCTACTCAAACTTCTCATAAATGCACTAAATGACATTCATTCATGTACTAATTTTCAATAGTTTTCTCACTGTCATTCTTTTGCATTATTGATAGGCATATTTTAGGCAAGTCAATGATTTTAAATATGTTGTACATTGGTATCTACTTGTAGGAAATTTTAGGAACAAATTTCAAATGAAGGCCTTTAGCATTAAAATGAGATTTTAGACAACAAATAGCTTAAAAACATTATTACTTATTGAATTATTTGAACATTTAACAAAATATTAACAAGCACTTAAAACTTGAAAGAGTGTGAAACAGCATTTTCTTCCAAAATTAAGGTGGGAAAAATGTTCTTAATTACATTTGTTCACTGAACAATACAATCAAAACAAGCATAGTCATACTGCATCCTAAGATAGTGTTATTTTCTCAACCCTTGTTAGAATTAAAGTTCCAATTGTCAATTTTCTTGTTAATACCAGCATAGGTAGAGGTTACTTAGGTAGTTACAATAAGGTTTGGTGGTTTAAGACATCATAAATGAATTTGCATTGTGAAGAGCTTTTAATGCAATTACTTTTATTAAATATTTCTAATAGTTGTACCTGTCTGTTTTTAAGTATTAACATAACTATACAATGGATGACATTGTATTAATCATCATTATTTACATGTGATGCAGCCTCTGCCTTTTCAGCTGAGGCTAGCTTCTATGAGACCTATACAAATGGGCAGTATGGTTAAATAAATACACCAGGGTGGGATTATAATGTAGAATATGGGTTCAGGAAGTATTAAATATCCAATTTTCTTCACAAGCCCTCAGAGAACTAATTGGCTACCTACACCTCAATGGGCTCTTGACAAACATTGCACATATTAAATGAGATAAGTATTGCTTTTTCTTCAGGTAACAACCTTTGAAAAAATAGTATTTTTGGTTAGCCAATGAGCAGTCTATCCCTTTTTTAAAAAATTACTTTTATGCAAATAAAATAAATTGCTTAAAATTTTATGTGCATAAATAATATAACAAAGGAAACATATTAATTACATCCTATACTTTTACACATCCCATTCTCTCAGAAAATTGCTTGATGGGGAACATCAGGATAAAAAATGCACCTCCACTCTCCATAGCTATTATGTAACATTCATACAAAACAAGAAATGCAGAGAGCAAATGAACAATGAGTATAATGAAGCACCATAAAATAAACGCTTGTAAAAGAAACCGTTAAATCAACAGCTACACAATTATAGCTTGTCTATACAACTGTATTTTGAACTATGAATTCAAAGCTTTCCAAATGCATTTTTAATGCAACACTGTGCAATACAGTTAATCTGTATCTTTTTTTGGAAAAAAGGAAAAATGACCATCTTGCAGAGGGTTATGCAACAATGCAATTCACAGACACATAAGAGAGGATTCATGCTAAAAACGTGTGAGGACAATTAACCAGGAGCGGTCATGTCAAGAGTCTTTACCACTCATATCATCAAGGAATGTCACTTCTGAGCCCACTCATATAGCACTGCACTTACTGACATGAATGCATGGCACACAATATCCATCACTGTTTATTTATATCGCACCACACAGACAAACAAATCAGTATACAAACACAGCATCATACACTACAATTAAGATGTCTTTCATGAATGAACCATCATCAGCATGTAGTGTATTTTAAGTCTTTATAGCATTTTCACCCACATTCATAAGCTTTTTTTTATTTAAATCATAGTTTGGTGACTACCCTGTTTTGATGACATGGATTATAAGAACCACATTGGTACACCACTATGTGGCCTCACAAAAATCATATTCCTTCTTGTTATCTCACGTGTGAGTCCTGGCTTCTATGCATTCGAAGGGAGATCACGGTACCATGGATAATGCCACCCTTCTAAATCACTCATCTCAATGAATGACAACATTAGTGAACCTCATATAAGACATTCTTGGCAATCATGAGAGGGACATGTCACTGGGGTGGGGGCGGGATCGCCTGCTTTTCCGACGCCTACGGCGGCCTCCTCCATCACGCTTTCCAAAGGAGATGTTTCCAGGGTCGTCGGCAAGCATGGGGTACCTGTGCACCCCATGGGCATCGAGTCCTTCGTAACCCTCCACGTCCCCTCGTGCCAACAGCTCACGGCGTTCCTCATCCGTCCACTCCGTGTGACTCCCGGGGAATCCAGTCCCCACGAGCTGCCTCTCTGCCTCCCACGCCCTCTCCACCGCCCTCTTGTGGGCGTGCTTCAGGACCCGACGACGCTCGGCCTCGGCATCCGTGCCATAGCGGATGTAAACCACGGCATCGGGGCCGTGCAACCTCAGCTCGTTGCCGGAGGCGCTGGAACGTGCACCACCGGTCTCCACCTCGTGGGCAGAGACATTGAACATGCCTCCCAGCCTGCGGAGCTCCTCCTGGTCGTCTCGCATCTTTAAGATGTTATCCTTGACAAAGTAGAATACATCTTGGTTGTGCACGTTCAGGTGAACATCGAGGAAGAAGGAATTGTTGAAGACTGATGTTACGACATCTTGAACCACTCCGTTCACGCCATCAACCACGCTGACCATAGCACGCCCTGCCACTCGTGATATTAAGACACCTTCGCCAAAGACTGCACGGCGGTAGGCAACTCGCGGCAACAGGTTCCTGGTTTTGGGCTCCAGTTTAAGCAATGGTTTGGGGACAAAACCCAAGTCTCTGAACTTCTCATTAATTTTCTCCACAATGCACTGAAGCCCAGATATCACCCCAAATTCAGGAGACAGTTGTGGGGATATGATATCTGCACTAGGATGGTAAACTGTCTGCGAGGTGTATTTGGATCCAAGCATTGTCTCCACGTTATATCCATACAGCTTCAGCCAGCTGTGCAAGTCTGAAAGTACAGTCAAATAGAAATCAAGGATCATTAAAGTGGGAAGGAACATGGCAAAAAAAGTTAACTGGGGACACTTATATTTAGCACAACTGCAAAAGTTACAGCACAATAGAATTTATTTCAGTCTAGTGAAATCAGGATTAACCTTTGATTTAACATTCAATTTATCAAATATTTTTGATCTTAAGAAAATATGTGCATGCAAAACAATTGTTCCATTAGAAAATCATCACAGAAGCTAATGAGATACATTTCTCTGGATAAGGTAAATCCTGCTCATTTTTTTCAGGATATTTGAATGGTTGGGAGCAATAAAATATTTAAAATATTTGTTAAACCTAATTACTAATAAAGTTTTAATCAAAAAACTCATCCCCCTTTTGCTTTAAAAAAGTAACATCAAAAACTAAACAATTGATCTATGGTAACATGAAAATTGATTTTCTACAAAGAAAAAAAATGTGTATTTCTTTTTTCTTGATATTAACATCTTCCTTGTGAAGTTTTACAGTTATCTATTTCTTAGAAAATACCAATATTTATTGTGCTAAATGGTTAACAGAAACTTTAACTTTTCAGATTCTCATATCTCATATTCCCCAAAATCACAGTAAAATAGCATGAGTGTCCAATATTCTGTGGATGTATTTAATTTCACTATACATAAAAATCAAAATCTAAAAACTTAATTATTCTGTAACATTTGCTTAGTTGACATTCAATATCTGAGCTTGATTTTTGATTGTCATGAAGAGGAAGACAAGGTGTGACCAAATTATTCTGAACACAATAAAATTGATTTAAAAAAAAACTTATTCTTACCTGTCATGTAATTAACTTTGTTCAGTGGATTGATGGGATCATTGTTGTGGAACCTATAGATGAATACATCCGTGGGAGTGGTAAGTTTGTTTGCCAATTCCTCCCAGGCAGGCGTTATCCATTGGCCAACAACAGGGTCATACAGACGCTGGTTGATGAACACCAAACCGGTATGAATATCAAGGAGCCCTCCTTGGAAGTCCACGGGCAAGTAAAATCCAGGGTTGGTGTCTTTTACGACTTTCCCAAAGGGAGTTCTATGAATTTCTTTGATGATAGTCCCAGACATGTCAAACACAGCAAGTGGGGAACCATTCTGATCAGTCGCAACATAGAACCTGCTCTCAGCAGTCTCTATGGACACCAGCATCTTCCTCTCATCATAAAGCAGACGAGAAGTCTTTCCAGTCTTTGGAAAGTGCATGTGAGACACCAAGTTGGGTATGGCAGGGTTGCCATAAAAGTATTGAGTGACATTGCCTTGGTCATCATGCCAAGACACAAGTCTCCCTCTGTCATCATAGAAGTACCACACCTGGAACCTCTCCTTTTCAAAGGCATGGGAAAGTTGAGTCAGGGCATTGTAGTAATACTTTTGCTCCCCTCGCCTGACTACAAATCCTCGGCCATCATAGCCATTGAATTCCACATCTCCATACTGGACGACACGATCCCCACTGTCATATCCCAATGTAATTTTCTCACCATGCTCGATTACGCCGATTACATTTCCATTCTCATCATACACATATTTCCAGTTTCCATTCCCAATTACCTCTAAGAGATGCCCATCAGCATTGTAGGTGAAACGATCAGAGACAGAAGATTGCCCAATCATGATTTTTTGCGATTTTATTCTGTTTCGCTTGTCATACTCAAGTTCCAGCCTGTACACATCAAACGATTTGATGTTCACCATCACAGACTTAATTCTCCCGTGCTTATCATAATCAGTGATTGTGAAGAATTGTTTACTGGTGTCCTGCATTACTGACCTATTGAAAGTGTTGCGATAGATCCTCAGGTCACTCACACTCTCCAACATACCCAAATTCTGGTTATACTTCATTCGTATTGGCTTGAGCTCCTTCCCATTAACTTCCAAGTCAATGCCAGAAATTCTTGCATTGCCATCATACTGGTACTTGAAGTGAGCATTATCAAGCCCTGACTTACTGCCAAATTTGAATCTTTCCTCCTTAAGAATTCCTGCATGGTACTTGAATTCCTTTTTCATCTCAAAATTTGGCTCAACCACATCAACATTTCTGATAAGTCCAGTATTTTCATGGTATGCATAATGGATAGATGAAAGGCCGTACAACACCGTCTCCAGTTTTCTGTTTTGGCCATACACGTAAGCAACTTTTCCGGATTGATGAGGGTACACTTTGGCAATGATCTGGCTCTCATCATTGTAAAGAATTTCGTATGGGTGGCGATTCATGGGTGAAAAGTACTGATACTTGAAGAACCCTAAGGATGTTTGAAGGGAAAACGCATGAATGTGGCCCCTTGGAGTGGTCAAAGACTGCAGAGCTCCAGCATCGTCATACATTAGGAAGTAATCGCTGCCTCGTGGGGTAGTGACCTTCAGGGGCTGCAAATGCAAAGTAAAATATTCATCAGTTTATATGGGAAAAAATGAAAAAGTCCACATTAAAATCTGCATAAATTTAATGGTAAAATAGTTTAAAACTATAAAAGTAATACTTACCAAGCTGCTAAACATATCCTTGAAGGCATATGTCATTGCTGTACCATCGCCATAACGTATTTCATACAGTCTTCCAGCTCGGTCAAAACCATAAGTCTCAGTTATGTCTCCCCACTTCCAATTAGTCAGTCGACTAAATCGGTCATATGCAAGTTCCACTGGGGCAAAAATTTCATTTCTGCGAATAGAAATGCTCAATTAAAAATCATGTCAATCACGATAAGTTGTTTATTAGAAACCAGAAAATATTTTCAATGCCAATGAGTGTGGTGTTCAGGAAAATGCATCAATGTAAATAAGTGATATCAGTATTTGAATACCTTGGTCCAAGTTTCACAGGTCGAGCTAGGCGATCATAAGTGACATTCAGTAGCTCAACGCGGTCATCCATAAACACTGCCACAGTTCCTGTCTCTCGATCATATTCCAGCGTCAAAAGATTTTCACCATTGACCCTTAGTTTGCGGCCAATTTGGACAACTTGCTTATTCTTCTTTCCTTTGCCTTCACGCCGGAGGAAATACCTCCATTCAAAGCGATTCGCTAGGTCTCCCCCAATTTCAGTCTTTTGCTTAGCGGGGACTGGGAAGCTCTCTCCAAGCACTGGATCCAGATCTGACAGAACAGTGTACGCAACAGTATCAGTGCTGATACTATGCATCCATGGTGTTGTGCTGACTGTACTGCCATCAGGCATTATAGTGGTAGCATGTTCTGCATTAGCTGTAAAATAAATAAGTATCGAGTACATATTAGAAAGATGAATATTATGTGCAAAGAATTGTTATTTTTAGCTATTAAAAATTCTCATACAGTGTCATATATTTCCAAAATAAAAGCTAAAAGGTAATGGCTTATGTAACCTTCAGCATATTTCAATCTCCAAAGCATCATATAAAATAACCATATGAAATACAATGTCATAATTTTTCAAAAATTGCAAAAAATTAAGTCTCTCTCTTTGATCAGGTAAACTGTATGTATCTATTAAGTGGAACAATATATGGATTGAAAAATGGCAAATTAAAATCAATTTAATAAAGGCTGAACTGGCCAATAGTACAGTACTATGCACTGATTTTAAACTGGGAAAACTTAAACAAAGTGTTTACCAAGACATTAGCAAAGTGATTGGTTTTAACTGACTTAAAAATAAATCAAACATTCAAGAAAATACTCACCATTTTTAGTGATCACAGTTGAGCCTTTGATAAGCATTGCCACAGCCTTCTCATCTCCATAAGCCACCTTCACAGTTGCACCTTTGATGCTTAGGTCAAAGGATAGGTTGATGACTTGCCCTGTTGGGGTGATGGCTCTTGTCAACCTGCCAAACTCATCATAGTTGTAGACATAGCTTCTTCCAGTGCTGTCCAATTTTGTCTTGAGGAGTCCAGTGGAGCCATGGTAATCAAATGTAACATTGTAATTGTCAGGTGTCGAAAGCTCATGAAGCATTCTCATCCTTGACATTCTAAGTCGACATTTTTGTCCTTTGGTGTTCTCAATGGAGTTTACTTGACTAGAGTAGTCCCTCAGAAGGAAGACCTTGTTTCCAGCAGCATCAGTTACTGTACTCAATTTTCCATTACTCGTGTTAACATTGTAGGTGAACAGGTAAGATGTCTCTCCGGTCAATATATTCTTGGTTGCAATGTGCTGGCCAAACCTATTGAAAACATATATCTCTTGGGTCTCAGGAGAGAATATTTCATATTCTCTAGCTTGGTTAGACTCGGGGATGCTTGAGACTACTGAGCGTATTCTGTAATTAGCTTGGTCCCCAATGTGCAGAATTCCATCTGGTGTGACAGCAATTGAGGAAATTGTGTTGAACTTGGATGTGGCAGCAAGGAAATGGTCCTCGTCAAAGCAGTCACAACCCCTGTCCAAACAATTGCACTTGGATTCAGCACCAGCGTAATGGAAGATTTTCCCATCAGTCCCAATCACTCGAACTCTGTTAATCCTTTGGGAGTCACTCTCGGCAACATACAAATCTCCATTTGGTCCAAAAGCTATGCTTTGTGGCATCACTAATGTGGCATGGGTAGCTAGCTCGGTTCCATAGATCCCTGCAGGGGATGGGCAGTGAAGGGGTCTGCCAGCCACCACTTTCACCCTACCATCAGGAGTCAGTTGGAGTATCATATGGTCATCTATTATGTGCAGGGTGTTGTCCAGTGGATTTATTGCTAGCTCAGTTGGCCACCGCAAATGAACCTGGGGTGAGCAGAAAATAAAAAAAATTAGATTATTCAGCAAACCAATGTGGATAAATGAACATGCTTCTATATTGTGAATTAAGAAAATAAAACAATAATGTTTCAAGCAAAGAAACATTGAATTTAATTTATAAAACCATTTATTTCCTAAATAAAAGGTAAAAGGTAAAGGCCAATCAAACATATATATTCAGCACATTCCAATCTTCATGGTATTATCAGAAAAGAACCATGTGGAATACATGTATAATATTTTTTTAAATATCAGAAAAACATTAAGACTCAATCTTTAATCAGATAAATTGTAATGCCCTCTCAAATATGTATATTCTGAAAATATTGATTTTTACAGAATTGAGTCTTTTGGCACAACTGTTATCTAAATAAACTGATAAGAACCCACCTCCTCCACATTTAATGTGCCTTCACAAGGAATTGGTTTCCAGTGTGCTTTATGCATATGATTGCCAATGACTGTGGTCACTATACCATCTCTATCAACCATTCTAATGTTAGTTCCATCAGCAAAATAGACAACATTATCTGATGATACAGCTACACCTGTAAAATACAACAAAAACATGTCTTAGTGATATTCATTCATGATTAGCAATTATTTTCCTACAAAAGTTTGCTAATTATGGCTTATTCTAGGTTATACAATATGCTAAAAAAATACAAATTATTTTTTTTCTACATTGCTAATTATACCTTCATTTGAATTGATATAATCTCAGGAACAAGGACTATTGAATGATGTCTAACAATTTTTTTGAAGAAATACGCATGTAAACAAATGAAGATATGCAAGATCGACAAGAAATTCTTCCTAATGCTTATTTTTTAGGAGCTATTACTATTGTCTAGGCTTTTGAGAACCATTTTCTAAATTTTCATTCTTACCTTTTGGATATGCTAACTTTGCATCTCTAGCTAATGCCCCATCACCACAATGGGCCTCATCACCAGGAAGGCACCTTTCACCAGACCCAACAGCGGGTTCCCAATTGTGGTCTGGGTCTGTGTAGTCATCAACGTTTCTAACACGTATTATCTGATGTGATTCAGGGTCAGAAATGTAAAGAATGCCATCCAGAGGACTCAATGCTAAGTGATATCTGTATGAAACTCGAGTGGCACTGAAAAGAGTGACAGATACAATTAGATTTATAAATAATTTTTACCATTTCCCTCAGAATAATACCAGAGAGTGGGTGAATGAGAACATACTTAAGTCGTACAACAGTCCTGACAGTGCCATCTGTCAATATCCGCCGCACCAAATTGAAATCTCCAACAAATATAGACCCATCAGCAGAGGAGGTTAGTGCAACTGGAGCAAGGAGTCTTTGCTTTGATGCTTGGCCATCACAATCATAACAGTCCAAAGGTCGCTGATGACCATTTCCCATGGCTGTGAGAATTACTCTCGGCTTATGCTTGAGGTATATATTGGACCCATCACCTTTCTGAAGTATTCCTAGAAAGAGTAATTAAAGTTATGATTATTAGTACTGCAACTGAAAATTTTCTCATGTTCTCATACTTCTGAGATATCAAAATATTAAAAAAGAAAATGAAATTTAAGTGCCATTGATTGAAAGTTATTATAAGATGCAATCACAGGTTATTCCTTCAATCTGGATTACACAGAAGTTGTGTCAGTTTGGAGCTATAAATTAATAGCTAGAAGACTTATTTAGAGTATCAATGTAAATATAAATAATTTGTAAAGGCTTAATTTCAGTAATAGTATCACCATGACTCAGAAGAATAAGTTACTCCAAATTATGTCTCCAACATTTTGAGTTGGATGTGTAAAGTAGATGACATACATAAAAGAGGGGAAATGGATTTGCCAGTACATAGGTACTTTATTATTGACAATGTGGGGAATGAGGAGGCTTAAAAGGTTAAAAAAGAATAATTTTAGTTTTAATGATTATTGTTGATCAATACAATCAACCTACTGGGCAAAGGGCATTTTATATTTGTCAAATGAATATTATGTCTTCTAATATTGGGATTCAAAAGGTGCCTCATACATCAAATTCATTACCTTCATGGAAGTTGTATCTATGATGAATATCTAAATTCCAGCCGCCAACCTCTGATATGCTCATGTCATGCCCACTGAGTTTGGTTGTTTGGACATCCCAGATGATATCTTTACAGTCGCCATATTCATAACCAACTTTTACCATAGCTGTTGTGACACCATACACCCTTTGCCTGAAAATGCCATCAACAATGATTAAATATTAAATACATTTATTTATTTCAATGTGATTAAAGAATTAATTTTATTGAATATACATTGCAATGTAACAAACTACAAAACTCAATTTTTAGGTGAAAAATTATTTTGTAAACTTGTAAAATTTAAACTTTTTATCCCCATTGAATACGAAAACAAATGGTGTGAGCTTAAATTTTATACATTATCTTGCACCTGGGCTACAAACATTTATGATATAATGATATCTATAAATTACATGAGACTAGCAGACATACAAAAGGGTTGGCAATATTTTAATAAATCCAAAATGGTAAATATGAATTGAGAGGAACATTTCAGTTCAATAAGACATGTCAGCATCACAAGCTCATCTTCAATTTTTTTGTGTCAATTGTGTTATGATTTTTGACATAATATTTCCAATAGTCTTACCTGTACACATTTAACCTATTCCAAGCATATGTAAATTTTATATCAGGGTCAGCTTCAAAAGTCTTTTCAAAAAGGATGCCTTCTATTGTAATTCTAAGATGCACTAATTTCAGTGTTGCGGGTATGGTATCAGGCGTGAGCTGAAGCTGGATAGTTGATAAATATCCAGTTGCTCTTGAGCTATGGTACACTAAATGGAGTCCAGTTCCTGGTATCTGAAGACTTTCTTGCACCACCTAATTGACAGAATACAAGAAAAAGGCATAATTAATACAACATGAATAAAACTTTCATGTTCTCATCTAAACTCAAAAATTTCTAGAAAATTGAAGTAGGTATATAATTTTAAAGATAGGAAATAATAGGAGCATAATGGCAAAACAATATTTAAGTGATATGGTAATGATCAGACAACACTGAATGAAAATTTCGAATTTTAGAAAATATTACTTGGTATAAAATATTACCTGTGACTCTGCTAAGATTGCACTTTTATCTGGACATGCTCCTTGGAAACCATGCTTCCATGTAGCAAGTACAACAGGCATCATAAGATCATAGTCATGTGACTCACAGGCTTGGGCAACTGGAGGCTGAGGCTTTTCATCACCAGTAACCATGACAATGGCATCAATGATCACAACCTGAATGAAAAAATACACCATGTACACACTCTCTCATAGGACAAGGAGACTCATCAACATTCATCAATTTCACACATGATTAAAGAATATTATTAATCAACACACCATAGTTTCCCTAACTGCCAGAAACTTGCTCAATATCATACATTACATACATACCTCATTCCAAGGGACATTCACAATTTGGCTTTGAGGACGGAAAGGACTCCTGCCAAATTGAAGTGTCACAGCTCCACCTCCATTCACCAAAAGATCAAACCAACCATCATCTCGGGTCAGAGTAAAGCCTTCAAGTGGTGTACTTGTACTAACGCGAACTCCCATCAAACCCATTTTGGTGGGTGTGACCACTCGACCTCGAACCACTGCAGTTCGACTGTTAACAAGAAACCAGAATAATAATGAGGTCCCAGTCGTTTTCTGATTCATTGGACTAAGAGCTAAACATCAAACATTTGGTCTTTATCAGCGTCAAAATATAAACCAGACTTCAACTTGAACAATATTGACTCAGTAATCCAAATACTGCAATTAAAAATGTGTTACTGAATTACTTTCAAGAAAGAATAACTCTTTAAGAGATTAATTTGAAACAAATACTATATATGTCAAGGAAAACTCCTTATGATTTTGAGAAAGATGAATCAGTGGTTGAAAAAGAATTAACTTTCACAATTTTTTCATAGGAAAATTGAATGGACAATACAAAACAACACATACTACAACAGCCAGTTACTCTAAGAATAAAACAAGCAAAGGACTGCAAATTAGGAACTCGCGTAATAATGCAAGGGGACAATCACACAGAAATATTGGGTAAATAAACATGAAATCATTCTACAAAAAACACATTTCCGACATAACATAAATATGGGTTCACAATCATGCCCAACCACATTCTACAACAAATGAGCATTTACTTTTTTTTCTGTTTTCTCTTACCTCGTATTGAAGTGGTTCCAAAATACACTGAGAGCAGCACAAAGAGAAACAGAAGCCCACAAAGTTAACAACATGAATACCCAAGTAACATAGCAAAGCCATCACAACATAAGGGTTAAAAGAGAGGGTATTTAGTGCACCTTGCTCAGGATTGAGTGGAATTGGTAGCTTTCTATTTGACGTGGACACAAGTGGAGGGAAAAGGTTTTCACATACCATTTTGGCTCAAAAAACTGAATTGTTAAAATAAAATGACAACACACTCACAAAGGACATGTTGAACATATTCATTGGGCTTTACAGAAACATGCAGAATAAACCTCATAAAGGATTTCACAAAAAAATGCAGCGGAAAAAATATATTAAATGACATGAAACATTTCTTCTTTCATTTTTTTAAGCCAAATTACACTCTACTTGCATTGATGCAGGAGTGTGCTAATGATCAGAGAGGCCCAAATACATTGTATTTGTAGATTGAAATTTTTAATACCTTGTTTTAGTATTTCAATGAGATCAAGAAAAAGTAGTCAAAATTTCTGACTTTATAAAATTACCTTTTCATAATAATGTCTTTCCTCTATTTACCATTATACTTTCTCAAGCACACACCTGCTACAGCTTGATTCAAGAGTCACAAATAGGGTTTTTGTTTGACATGGGGCACCACACTTAACAAATATTAATATTCAACAAGTCAAAATTTGAAGTGACAGTGAGACAGAAGGAGTTAGAGAAAATACTCTTCAGGTGGGCAGACAGAATGTTATTCGTTCATTCATGACGACACGATGGTAGGAGATTTACTATGAGAGTATTGAGCTCACCTTTCATTGAAAGACTCCTGCTTTGCATAATTTTGCAAGCTTCCTTCTTCAATCAGAAATTTCATCCTTTCAAAAAATGATGCTGTTATGGCAGGTGGCTGCTTACGAAGAAGAATGTCAATAGGTTTTGGAGCAGAAACACACAGCTGACTACTTCTGCATAAATGATTAGAACAGCACTCTGGATCTTCACAGTCAACCAGACCATCTGGAATGAAATACAAAGCAGTCAGTTTAAAGCTGGTTAGAAGATTAAATTTTTATGCCACGAGTAAGAATTATTTAAGTTATACAAAAATAGAAAAATGTAGTGCAAAAATAATCACAAAGCCTGTATTTGTTGGTCTTCCTAAGCAAAACATTTGTGCTGAGAGAGTGACTATGGATTGATTATCACCTTTGTCGTTGTCCCTTCCATCATTACAGCTCTGTTCTAGGGGAATATTGCAGGCTATGCCATCCCAACCATCATAACACCGGCATTCCCAAGCACCATCATAACCAAAACGGCATTGGCCATGCCCATTGCAGCCATCAGGACATCCCTCCAGAGTGCAGTGACGGCCATTCCATCCCGCCACACACAAACAGGTTCCATTCTTACATTGGCCATGGTCATTGCATCTGGAGTTACATGGAAAATAAAAGAATCATTAGATTGTGTCCTATCAAGTATGACATTTTCTTAGCTGTTTAGTATAAAATTTAGGCAAGCCTAAGCTCCCCTTCTGAATTCCAAGAGTTATCCAGAAGTTTTCAAGACATCATCACTTTATATGGAACCTTAATCTACTAACAAATGTTACATTGGTTGAGGTGACTGGTGGAAACTAAGCCCACAAGGCTACACAACTACTAATGGATATATGCAATAAGATTTCACCTTCATAAATGTATTTCATGAGAACAAATTATATTTTAGTTCCTATATGTTCTAGGCTCACCTTGGATCACACTGTTTCATATTGCAGTACTCTCCAGACCAACCATTTTGACACATACAGGCATCGCCAACACAGTGACCATGTGGCCCACAATCTAAATCACAGAGTTCTGTAAAAGGTAATTGTTATCATTATAAGCATTAATGTAATCGACTACATATTAATAATTTGGAATCATTAAGTACAAAATTACACATACCTCTTGAACAATCATCACCTGACCACATAGGCTCACAAAGACAAGACTGAGTATCAAGATCAAACTTTCCATGCCCTGAGCAGTCTGGAAGACACTGCAATGCTTCATTGTCCGTTTGACTGCAGTCTAGTCCCTTCCACCCTTTCTTGCATACACAAGTCCCTTCCACACAAAATCCATGTCCTGAGCAATTTGGATGAGGACAATCCACTGTGACAAAAAATAAAAAATAATTAAACAGATGTACATTATTTGGATTTTTAGATGAAATATGGTGGAACATTAGTGCTATATTTCACCAAAGAGCAATGAAATATGCAGTGAAGCATATAGCTTTATTGTGGGCAGTCCACATTATTCTTGATCAAAATAAGGATTTAATAAACCTTAAATGCATGGCACTAGAATAATTTCAAATATAAATGTGAAAAGGATGATATGGTATACCTAATACATAAGCCAAAACAAATGTTCAAGAAAGTCTTGTCAAAATTCAAGTAGCATATTTTTGGTGCTTCATAAAATGAAAATTAATAACACTTACAAACAGAATTATGCACTAGAATCTCTAATTTTCCTTATTTATACAATGTTACAAGCTTGAGCTAAAATTTAATGACAATAAACACAAAATCACTCTGGAAATCGCCAGACAAAATTTAAATGCACCTAAAAAATCCTGCCATAAAATGAAATAGGTGGGAAGGCTAAGGTACAAGTATATATGCATTATTGATATGCAATAATTCAATGTAGGCAATTTTATTAATGTTAATCCCTTTATTAACAATAATTCTAACTGCTATGGATATAACACAAAGATGATTATGTGATGTGAAAGCATGCCCAAAGTTATCATGCCCAAATGCATTGGTTTTGATTTTGCTTTATTTACAACATAATGCAGTTTGACTTGCTCAGCACATTTCATGATTCTTGCCATAATAGATGCACTCAGAATTTAAAAATATATATATAATAGAATGGTATCTTAAAAATGCTTTAATTTAATTTTAATATATATGAATTCAACTGCATACTCTATATCAGGGTTTCAGGCCAATGCTTTAAAACTGTCGAATCAAAAAGTTAGCTTGCTCAGCAATATTAATACAGAGTCAAGCAGATGGGCAAACTTTGTCCCAGCCCAAGTCCCTGGGCCCCAGTCTGAAGTTCAATGGGTGCCCAAAAAGTTGCAACAACAAAGCATCACAGGCAGTGGGGGGGGGGGGGGG
>LYUA01001169.1:443824-455966 GCA_002093875.1 Calopteryx splendens | reverse complement strand
AACCACATCTGGTGGTGGAGGTGGCAACGCTGACACGCTCGGGATCTGCTGCCGTCGCCTCCTCTCGTTCACCTCCTCTCCGTTCTTTGACTCGCCGTTGCGATTTGCATCAACCAGACTCGCGAGTGCTCCTGACAGCTCTTCGCGCAGGTCGCTGGGAAACTTGCAGCTCATCGGCCTCGCAGATGACCCCTGGTCTGGCTTATTTCTGAGGGTCACAGCAGAAACAGTCTTCTTGAGCTCCACTGACCTCACAATTGGCAACCTGGAGACTGGCTCTGCTTTGTTAGCACTGACTATGTTCACCGTGACACGATTGTTCATGGCTGGTTTTGGGGGTGGGCAAGGGGGACCACTTTCAACTGGAGAGCTCGCAGGGGGATGAGGATTGCTACTGGGAATGATGGTTTTGGGTGCACACACGGGTGCTGGGGTGTTGCCAGAGGGTGGTGTAAAGAATTCCCTGATGCGTGGTGCCTGGCCCACTCCTATGCGATAGTCACTGTCCCTCTTCAAGCTCACTTCACTCTTTGGGCGCTCATTCCATGTGCCAAAGTTGATGGCAGGGGGACCGGTGTACGAGTAACGCTTGGGCACCTCATCTTCAACCTCATCTTCGTGCGAGATATCAGAAGAAGACTGATGATGGTTCGGCCTCGGCAGGGAGTTGGATCTTTAAAGTAGAAATGGGGAAATGTCGATATCAAGGAGTGACAGGATCAAATGACAATCTTTCTCTGACAAAATAAGAATACAGCTAAGCATTTCATCCATTTTCCCCCTGGGAAATTTATGTCCAAAAACCAATTTTTGACTGATTTTTTTGTCTTTATTAGATGTATTTTGTTATCATACGTACAATAATATAACACACAAAATACTTAGTAAGAGATAAGGAAGGTAGGAATACATTCTAACTTTGAGAAAAAAATAACATAAAACCAATTATACAACTGCAATTTCATAAAAAAACTGTACAAATAAACTAAAGTATTTTTGATTTTTTAAATTGGAAAGGTCAATCAACTTCATTAATACCTATTTAATGCACAAGACTAATAAATAGCAACTTTTGATATGATCCAGCAATGTAAAGGTGTGACAACACATTTAAAATTTCATTTCTTTCTCAAAGTATTTTCTTCATTTTAGAAGTAATTTAAATTGTGGTATGCTACTCTAGATATGAAGAATTCTCATATGTGCACGTTCTTTTCAAAGGTAAGATAAAAAATACAAAATGAGATGAATACCGTAAATTGGAATTTTCGATATAAAACAGAATGTGAAGTTGTGATTATTACAGGACAATGGCATATAAGCACAGAAATAATATGCATGCCATTTGAAAGGTTTTTAGTGGTCTATTCAGTGTACACTTACAACTTTAATCTTAAATTTGTAACATGGGAGAAACAATTTTATGTTATATTTCATAACTGATGTTCCACTTACTTAGTGCAAGCAGGCTGACTGTCACTCACTCCATCTTTTTCCTGGACACCTTCCACTCCATTTTCTTCCTTTTCATCCATTTTCTGTGCATCATTCCTTTTCTCATAATGATCTTGTTCACTGTGGTCACTACTCAAGGATTTCTTTAAATGAGGAAGAACTCCTCTCATTGCCTAATGAGAAAAGTATTTTCTCATTTTAGAAAATTGAACATTAATATTTTCCCCTCCAAAAACGTTTTTTGCAATGAAAAGTTCAATCTTTCATCTTTATACAAAATAGGCTTAAAAATGGAGCATTTTGAAATGTGAAAATATACGGCTACATAAGTAGGGTGTTTATTATAGTTATAGGCAACTGCCTAATTTTGTATCTTTTAACCGACTAAACATTATGTCAACAGAGGCACAGAAAGTGCATCAATATTATGAGTAAATAAGTACAAAATGAGAGATATCTAACTTAGGAATTCAGCATGCTAGCAAGCCTGTTTGCATATCAACCCTGATTTCAGTTAGCAATGCACCTTATGCGATTCACTTGAATTTGGATTCATTTGCTTTTTTAAAATCAATAATAATGAAAATTTGTACCATCTTACTTCGCAGTTGCCATAGGAAAACTTTTTACTTTTTAAGTTGGCACGATACACTTAGGTAGCAGCCATACAAACAGCATTCTGATCTCTGTTAAATATGGGATTCTCTTGCCCATTTGCATCTGGACATATATTTTTGTTCATTGTTTCATGCATACTCAACAACCACCTAACTTACCTGTATAGATTTAAGAGGTTCTTGCATGTGGCTCTCTAGGGCTATGTGGTCTTGCCAATGGTGGAATTGTCTTGGCGAAACCAATTCACTTAATTCATCCTTTTGGTCCTTCCATCCATTAGTGTACCCTGTTCAAAGAATAGCAATGAGAAAAGAATTGCTTTCAATGATTACCTCTTGGATGGGCATGGGTACCAATTTCAGAATTTTCAATTCCCCAGACTGTCCATGCTCACATAAGTAAGATTTCCCAGGCCAAATGAAAAATATCGTTAGGATGTTAAAATTAGCACTAAAATAGCTGGTTTAATATGCATTGTAATGGCAGAGAAATTATATAGGGGATCCACTCACAAAACAATGATTACATAAGAAAGTGAGGATGAAAACCATAACTGACACATTGAGAAAGACTTTTTAAAGTGAAGGAAAGGTTTGATCAGTTCACTCTCAATTGGTCCATAGTGAATAAAACTGAGCATAAGCTCATCCAAATACGTATCGCCTTTTTTATATTTTCAAAATTACTACTTACTTGAATTCCATATCAAATAAAGACTATGTAATACCTTCATTATTAATTTGAAATACATATCCTTTTTTGTTGGTACATTAGCATGAACAAGGAAGGGCAATAAAACATCTAGTAATGAAATTAACTGGTATATGATCATAAAAATATGAATAAAGGTTGACAAACACAAGCACCAAAAAATGTATTGTTTTACATACTATGCATAAAATTCCAATTCCAAAAATTATTTTAATAAAAATAAAACTTATAATTTTTCAACAAAATTCAGAAGGGTTTTTAATTGATAATGTGAATCAGAGATAAATATATTACTCACCTTGATTAATACTTAGCTCACTACTTGTCTTCCTGAGATTTTGAATGTTGTTGAACTTCTTAGCTGCAAATTTGGTACCCGGGCCCCCATTGAGCGCTTGAGGTTTCTTCCACTTTGAGCTCACTATTTTGGGGGTGGTATTCTCATCATGGTATCCATTGTTGAGGTTAGTTTCAGCCCTCCTTTCTTCCTGGATTCTATTAATCGCCAGATCATGAAGCGAGACTGTCCTCGATGCATTTGACAATGAATGTCCCCCCACCCCATTTTTCATGTGTAAATTATTTCTTCCAATGTTTCCTCCAAGCTCTCTATCAAACTTCTCCACAACATTCCTCCCATCGTTACTACTGTGCCGTGACACAAGGGAAGAAGTGGATGACAAGGATCTTTTCAAGACAGTCGACGACTTGCCACCAAAAGAATTCACTCTAACCACATAAGAACCATTGCTTGTCACTCCATTTGGCTCATAACCATTTTCAGCAGTGTCCTTGAATGAGGTCATTACCAAGCTAGTGTTGCCATACGGAGATGGATTCGACAAATCCAGGTTTGAGTAGTGGCCCTTGTTGAGCGAAGACTTGGACGAGACAGAAGCCCACGTCTCAAATGAATTCTTCCTCGGCTCCCTGAAGCTCTTCTCAGAATTTGCTTCACCGTCAGAATTGAGCATGACAAAAGTACGACCGTTTGACCTCCCAAAGCAGTCATCCATGACCCTCCTATGGTTCAACTCTTCCCTTGGGTCCTCCCAGCCATCTTCCGACGACGCTTTGTACGTGCTCATTCTGAAATTTGGCAGGTGCTGCATGGGCAGGTTATTCATTTCCACCGTGCGAATTTTCCTGTGACTAGCAGCCGAGGAGAAAGTCGATGGAATGGATGCAGTCTCGCTCTCGGCCACCCAGGTTTCCCTCTCGTCTTTCTTGTTAACCTTCGGGATCTCCTCGGCCCCATCCCTCCTCTCTTCTTCGTCCTGGAAGCCGGTGGGAGGGGCAGGGAGTTTGTATTCCCAGTCCAAGTCATTTGCCTCCGCTCTACTGTCAACCCTTCCATCAGCCCCCAATGGCTTCCCTACGTCGAGACCCATGTATTCCAGGGAAGGTGGGGGTGATGGCAGAAGTGTGGGTGGCAGGTCCACTCCGTTCATCTGCAAAAAAGAAACAGTGCACATTTGTTTTAAAGGATTCAGAGACTTGTTTCAGGTTAAAATATTTTTTTTTCACTGAGAACACAGGGCAGGATAAGCATTAACCATTAACTGTCGAATGGGACATATATGGCCCACCCGTAGCTGTGGCTATATGTTGAGAACTGGCCATAAAGGTACATGCCATTGGGCAGATAACAATTAAATATCCTAATAATTTAAATCTGGCAGCTAGCTTATTAGGTGAAGGCCATACAATTAGATATATGTATGTTCACCGCAGTCTAATACAATAAGTTGCATGCTATATCAAGAGCACACCAAAATAAACTTACAAATAGCCAGGAAGAAATAAAATCATTAAAGTTTTAAGCAAAAAAGAAATGCAATTAGGGGCCTCATGTGCTTCCAACAGATGCTACCCCCTCTCATTTACGAAATCTTTCATTTTCAATATCACGATCCCAATGCTTAATGCCATGCTTGAGAGTTCTAAGAGCGGTAATGCAATGAAATTAAATCATAAATATCACAAACTAGGGTGGAGAGATAGGTGAGTTTTCACCAAGTCCTACTGTGGGTGGAATCATGCACTCAAGAATGGGAGTAGTGTGGAGGGCAGTTCCTTTTACTTTGTATTCCATAGTTATGCACCTAGACAGAACTTGTCCCTAAAAACTTACTAAAACCTTATGAAATAAGTACTTGAAAACTCAAAACATAAGAGAAAACTATCAAACCTTCTCAACAGGGTTGTAAACTGGGTCCTTCATTTTTTCTTGATTTTCCAATGGCTGAAGTATTTTTTCAGTCTCTTCAAATGCCGAATTAATGACCTGCTGTCGACTGCAATCAACCTCATCAATTGAGTCAACAGTCATACTGTCTGCATTACTTGCTACCTCACTGCCATCACCAGCCTCTCTGTTTATTTCAGTGTCTGCAAGATAGAAAGAAAATTAATTACCACAATAATAAAGATTGGCAGAGGCATCAATAAACGCTTAACCTACATTTTAAATGCAGAATTAATTTTACCAATATTCAAAATTAATTGTCAACAATATACTTATACACACATCAGGATAGGCCAAAAAACTCTTCATGCCTATCAGAGTTCAAGAGTTGAAATCAGAAATCAACTTCTAAGCAATTTTTGAACAAGAATATCTCAGAAATTGCTAAGGATATCCTTAGACGAAGACACTTGCGGATTTTGCATTAAAAACATACATCACAATCTATTTTGACTAGATCTGATATAATTTAGGCTTTGGTTGCTCTGATAGCTAGGATAACGTAAAACCATAAATACTATTTTTAATTTAGGTACATTACAATTAGACAGCACAGCATTCATACCCACAGTGGGACTTGACCCCATACCTTTTGAGTAAGCACCAAATAAACTACACACCAAGCTTGCCTGGCTAGCTGTTGCATTGGTAAAATAACTATCAAAGTGTAGGGGAAAATTCAAAATACCTAGGTAAGCACTACCAAGTGACTCTAGTAATTTCATATTTCAACGTGTTTTATGATTAAGATGAAATTACATAGGGAACAAGGATTTTAAAATGGAAACTTGAGAATTAGAATAAACTGACTATTTGGAAATATTTTTTTCTTGGAAATTGTTGTTGCAATAGGTCTCTATAAAATAACTATGCAGTGATAATGGAAATCACTCTTTTGTGAACAGTTGAACTAATTTACATTATTAATATAGAAATGCTGTTAAGTGAATACACCAGTGTAACCACATTCCAATGTAATGCAACCATATTATTTATTTAACATAAGTTCATATTACATAAAGGAAGAACTGTTTTTTCTACCAAGAGACCTGTTTAAAATTGTACCAAAATAAGAATATTTACTTATTCTATTATTATTAGTTTGAGTAGTTTGCATTAATACTAATTATTTACCCTACTATAAAATAGTCACTAATAATTACACAGTTAATTTTCTATTACTTAATAATACACACAATTTATTAATGTTAATATACTGTTTAATGTTCATGTACTATAATTCTAACAAAATATAAATCTATGATGCTGTACATACCACATGCCTAAATAATTCTGATGATACCTAATTATTGCTTACAATACAGTCATTTATACTTTACAGATACTAATGGAATTTAAAGGCCTACAAAAGTTAATTTGAAAATTTTGTGATGATATTTTATTATCAGTCAAGTAACCATTAACAGATACAGTATGTCCATGTTTCTAAACTAAGCCATTCAATGAATCTATATGTTTAACATAAACACAAATAGTGGGAATTTTTCCAACAGAGACTGAGATGCTTGCTCAATAATTAGAAATATCAGAGGACAGTATGGTGACCATAAAAGTGGAATTATACATTTTAGTTTAAAGGAATTTCTCTGGCTTCATAGACAAAATATTTCCCATTTTGCATTGAATATTAACTACAGAGTACTAATATTTGACTCATGATTTGTAAAAAGACTTTTCCCTCGCAACCAATAAATTATGCACGAGGTCAATTGATAACGAGCAAGCAGGAATTTCCATTGACTTCATCTTTCCCATTTTATGAAATTATATTCCTTCACTTATCCAGTTGTTTTTGTTAGTTTTCCTTTGTCACCACCTAAAGATTAATCATCTGCAACAAATCAGCAGATAATAGCAAATTTTGCATACATATTAATGTGTGATTAACTACCTGACCAAACTGTAATTTGGTGTATGTATTTTCATGGAAATTTTTGAAATGTTGATCTCTCAAAAATTATACTTTTATATTCAATTCCAGCTCAAAAGTTTATGTTAATAAAATGTTCTGCTGAATACCTCCACTATTACACCATAATGTACATAGGTATTATTACAGTACTAAAATTATTAGTAATAAAATTTTTGGGATAACATAGTAATAGAATTGCCCACACCACCCATGTTAAGACTGCATGTCATATGTTCACCAAATGAGCTTTGTAAGGAAATTGTTTCATTAAAATAAAATATTTTCACGGTACTAAATGTAAACTACTCAAGTATGGCCATCACACCATCTCATACTCCATTCAAGATATCCATACCTCTTATATAACAAAATATCTGTACTTGATGAATATTATAAATTTTCATGACAATATGAAACTGCAAATTTTGTGATTAGAGACTGAAAATGGCTTAGTTACTGAGATATATTACCAATGCAGAGGAACTTTACAAGAACTAATTAGCTAACTTATATCTGTATAAACTATGGTCAATGTAATGTATGCATATCAATATGAATTCCTTCACCAATTTAAACCGTAATGGCAATTTCACACACATACTGGGATAAGGATTTCAGTTGTTGCCACTGAGGAGCAGCTTATAAACTTGAAAAACAATGGGTATAACGTCACACTGGGCCAATGCAACCATCACAGGATTTGAGTCCCATTCACTGTGTGAAGGAGGAGAATACCTAATACTGTAGGAAATTTTTGTTTCGCAAGAGTAATGAGCAACATGAAATATTGTATAATTTACATTCATTCACATTATAGCTGATTTTCTCACCTATTATATAGCTTAGATAGCCTAATTATAAGATTTTTTGGGGAGTAAATGATGAATATATGAGACATTGTCCATGAAATGAATTACCTCCAAGAGAATATGACCTTTAAATTGATTAAAAACTGCATATGCAAGGAGTTACACATTCAGCATTTGAAAATCAACATTATAGCAGATATTAGATATGTGCATTAATTCACAATATCATTTATGGTCTACATAGGATACCAGATTCCTAAATTACTGATCTGACTCTACCACTTGAGTAAATCTCTCATTGCAGTGTACATATAGGATGCAGCCTAATGGGATAATTTTGTTCTGATTGTGGGCAATGTAGTGAACCAATGTCAATATTACTTGAAAAGTTAGCTTTCCAACACACAATCCCATTTCTGCATTTCATTTTGCTTCCTTTCAGCTTCGTTCACCAGTTCTTCCTCTATGCATTATTAAAACTACCACAGACACCTTAAGAGTAACAGAGTTAAAAGGGTGCACCTGATTCATAACCAACAACCCAGTTGGCAGAAACCGAGTCATCTTCCTCCATTGCCCTCTCCCCAAGAGCGACCATCTCCTTGACATGCTTCTCCAAGGAAGAAGTGGACGAAGACTGGACTAGCGACTCCATGTTCTGCCAACGATTCATCTTGGTGGAACCACTGCCATCCACAAATGGCATGTCTACTTCACTGCAGAGACTGTTGCTGCTAAATCGGTTTGGATCATCCGCTCCATCCGTAAACCCTTTGTGAACATTGGAAAAGTTGACGGCACTCTCAACCTGCCTGATTGGATTTATTATGTGCCTCTCTCGTGAATCCAAAGGCTCTGCACTCACTCCACTCAGGGCATCACTTAATTTACGACTAGAAGCAGTCTGTGATTGGGCATCACACTCCCTATCCCCACTTATTTGTTTATTTCCCTTGAATGAAAATCCTTCCACTTCCTCATCCCCTGGCTCTAAAGACATCCCCGTGATAATATTTTCTGTGACAGACTCATCCACTGTGCTATCCAGAATGTTTTCATACGTCCTTGCTTCATGGGCAGCCAGTGCTTTTAGTATCACATCTTCGTCAAATTCTTCTTCCACTGAAGAACGCCCACCTCCCATCGCATTATTTTCCATTTCCTCCACTGGACCATTATTGAACAGTTCAAGGTCTATGTCCTCCCCAATCAGTTCATCTGCATCCTCTCGAGTCATATCCTCCATGCCATTCAAGTTTTCACTTGAAATGTCTAAGGCTGGAACAATGGAGAGGGCTGATAGGCCAGATGGCATCCCAGTCTTATTCGGGGCCTCTGCATCTTTTCCCTTTTGTGGAGGACACTCTTCCTTACTCATTTCAGTATCACTAACTACAGAAGGTTTCAAGCGTGGCGCTGGTCTTGGTGCAGTTCGTTTTTTTGGCATGGGTGGTTTTGAGCGAGGCAGGGGAGCAGGGATTACGTCCTCGGAATCTGTTGGTTGTTAAGCAGCCAGGACAATGGCAGAGGGGACATGCAAGAGAGGAGACTGTTAAGGTATATGATAGTATATTACAAGTGGTATATATCATTAAGTGGGACTGTAAACCAAATCAAGGGAGCATGCAGTCGTCCGAACACCCAACTAAAGTAATTAATCCCAAACCAAAAATCATTCATGCCAGAATGGTATTGTGAGCTTTGCATGCCAAAGAAAAAGATAATTCTACTTGATATAAGATTTATAAAAAAAAATAAAGTAAAACCGGAGGAAAATGTCACTTTACATAATTTTTTCAAGTTACATAAATTTCACGAAAGGAAAAAAAAATTTGATGCTCAAGAACAAGTTTGACTATCACCTGTAGGTTGCAGGAATATAAAACATAATTTTCACCCTCCACTAGTGACAGCTTTATACGTCTAGGATAATTTTTGGGTGTAACTTGTTTTATCAATGAAAAATATTACACAGCTTTTCACATGAACCTAAAAGGAAAAAATAACTCAAAATCTTGAGCAAAAATTTAAACTGGTACTCCATTTTCAAATGGTTTTCTTATTTGGACAAATATCTTCAATATTGGGATTACATGAAGCAATTATTCTATTCAAATGTAAGCTCAAATAAGTCAACCCAGACAATATGACAAGAAATCAGAATTTTCCATCGTGCTATGGGGGCAGGAATGGCACTAAAATTGAATTTATAACTGTTGGATGAATAAGAGTCAGCAAGAGCAAATCATACTTGACATTTTCTTGGTACATACACTTCAGAGAACTAAAATTTGATTCCCAACAAAAGGCTGATATAATCAGACATATTCAGCCCTACTCTCCAAAATTTTTCCCAAATCCCGAAGGAAATCATTCCAAGAATCTTCATTGCCCTCACGGACAAAAGACTTGGGCACAGGGGGGTGTCTAAGCTTACCTGGGCCATTGTGGCTCAAGGGCCGTGGGACATCAGCAGAGGAGTTGATTTTTGATTGCGGTTTAGGTGCGACAGCAGGACCCGATTTGATTACACTAGCAACGGGTTTACTAGCAGAACCTACAGGAGACACAACAGGTTTTGCGGTTGGTGGCTCACGGTGGCTCTCGTTTGAGAGCTGGGAATTGGATGGAGTTATCACTGGAATTGCATTTTGTTTGAGTGGATTCTCTATTTGGGGCTTTGGCTTTGGTTTCTCCACCGACTGTGCATTGCGATGGGAATTCACTAAGTCCTCCTCAGCCTTCCTCCCGTTCAAGACATGATCCATTCTTTCCGCCGAATTCTCCTGCGTGGGAACCGAGTTCTTGGCGGGGACATCCTCTCTCTCGTGGACCTCGGCGACAACCGACTGCTTGGCAGGAGCTGCCGCTGGCGGAGGCGGTGGAGGAGCTGGGGCCTTCTTCTTCTTCTGTCCAGGGAGGGACGAAGTGGATGCACTGAGGGAGGAATACGAGGACGAAGACATCATTGTTTTGGAGGAAGCCGTCGAGGCCGATGACGGGGGACCATTGGACGCAGCCAAGTTCCCCATGGAACGGGAAAATGGGGGCAGCTGTGACGTGACACATGCACTGGTCCTCTGGAGCTGCTGTTGTTGCTGCTGCTTACGTCGGGGTAGTGTGTCCGGAGCCCCACTGCAACAGAAACAACACATCCTGTCTGTGAGCCATGCATTTCACCACTCTGGAAATTCCTTTGCATTTCTACACAAATAGCTTTCTTAACTAATTGAACACTATATATGAAAGCTAACTACCACAGGCCAATAACAGACTTGTATATCAACCAATATCAGAACTACTTTCCAGGCTTAAGTAGGGAGTTTGCTGTATACCTTTGAGAATAAGCATATAAATTTCTTGCTTTTGCAGACAATTGAATATCTGAATTTAACTCATATGAAGTATAGTCATGGGATAAAATTACTTTTGAGTCAATGATTCCATGTACCTTAAGCAAAAGCTAACAAGATAACTTGTTGCAAGGTTTTACATAAACAGAAATGCTAAAATAATTAATCAATTTTCACACAACTTTATTTATTAATTTTCACAGTCAAATGAGAAAACAACTTTTTCTTGTTTTCTTATCAATGATTTATACAAAAGCCAAGGGCTATATGCAGTCAATAATTTGGCCAGAAAATTTTTCCTGAATGAATACTGAAAGCTACTTCAAAAATACCCAAGACATGAATTGTTTCCCCAAATAAAAAAAAATATTTCATCCCTGTGACAGTAGACCAGTGCTGACACAGTCACTATATTCAATAATTAGTTGAGTGATGAACACTTAAATATAAAGAAGTTTTCATTGGTCTTTGATCTGTTAGAATCATTATAGAATTGCATCTAATCCATTTCCCTTTCCCATATACTTTGGGATTAATGTATACAAAATTGAAGTTGTAGTGCCTGTGAAAATATATATATGTTATTTTTATTAAATCAATATCTTTAAACAATAATTGGAGGGGAATAGTATATGAACATGTACACCGTAAAAGAATTCTGGCACACCATCTATCACAATAGCGATCATGTGGCATCCACTATTTTCTATTAGATCAATTAAGCCATCAGATGCATTAAAACTATCACATTTAGATAGCTATAAATTATAGTAAAGCCTCACTTTTTATATTTAGTATTCAAACAACTGAGAGGTTCTGTTTCTATGAGCATAGTGGAGGACATTCAGCTAAAGTTCAATACCTTTGCAAAATGTACGGAAATTTAACTAACTTGGAAATTTAACTAACTTGGAAACTTAAGAAGTCACATGCATCGGTTAGGAATGTAGGACCTGCCCAAGGTTCGTAGAATAGACAGGTTGCCTCTATAGAGGTAAACAAATGCTTTTCCTGA
>LYUA01001169.1:408670-419667 GCA_002093875.1 Calopteryx splendens | reverse complement strand
AATCAACCCGAAGGTCGGTTTGGCAGGTGAGGGTAGAGCTCACCCAGTACTGAGGCCAATACGGCGTGTGAAATTCACACGTCAGGGTAGGTGGGGGCCAGTTTCTCATTCCCTGTGCCGCCTGTGATATCCCAGGGTGACCTAGTGCGCGAAACATGGTGCACAACTCGGGTGAGGGTGCTCAGGGGTGCCATCCGGAATTGAACCCGTCCCTCCTGTTGGTAGCTCAGCGCTCTACCCACTGGACTACCGCACCCCTCTCGCAAATAGATGTACTTATTAAGAAAAATCAAGAATCACGGTAACACCCAGCCCTTATCCCTCGGTAAACGAGAATGAAAACAAAATAAATTAAAAATAAATTTAAAAAAAGGAGTCGACGGAGTCTGGGGAAAATGAAAAGGAAATTTCGAAAATCCTTTAAATAAATTTACACGATTGGAAAAACGTTCCGAGATTATGTAATTTTTACGCGTAGTGTGTGTTTGCCAAAATCAATTCTTTAGATGAGGAAAAGGCAAAGAACGAATAACACGTTTTATCGGGTTGCAACATTAGGCGGCCCATTTTTCCCTACTTGGGCCTTACAAATCGCGGATCTATTTAAACGTATAAATGGCAAAAAAAATAAATATTTAGCGAAGCAACGTTATTTGAGTTGAATTGAAGCCATCGTGTTCCCTCTTCTATTTAGCCTACCTCATATGAAAAAATTAGTTGTTTCGGGCGTTACTTTGTGGAAACGATCCATAATGAATAGAGAACACTTGGTTTTTCCACATACAATTGTATAGGATTGTATGTGGAAAAACCAAGTGTTCTCCATTCACTACCTCATACGATTAGCTACAATTCAGTAACAAAAAAGCTTGGAATCGCTCGTCGAAGCCTCATCTCTTGAAGTGTGTCGATTAAAAAATGTACTTTAACATACACGGAATGTAAAAAAAACCTCAACAAGAACGTTCTGCAAACGCATGACTAGATACTAGAGTAAAACATGCGAAGTTACCTCATATTTTTTCGCTTATATTTCCTTCCAAATCATGGATGATCATTAAACTATTTGTTCTCTCGCTGGTAAACTACACCATTTTACTTGATTACAACTTAATAGTTATACGTATTTATAATTAGCTACGAATTAAAATCGTCGGACAATTTTTCAGTGAATGCACCATAATTATCTTATTAAAATTACTCAACTTTCACAGGGCTTCACAATTTTGACCAATGTCCTCGATAGCTGGTTATAAGATATTTTATCACAAGTGGTCAACAACAACAATAGCATGGTATAGGTTTAACGTAAAACTTTGAAGGTTTCTACTTACTCGCCGATAGCAATAACTAAATTTACTAATTGTAAGCTATAATTTCAGCCCGCTAATAGTAATTGTCATTTGATTAAAGAAACAGGTCATCGGTCAACCCATTAGTACATAGAATGAACAATCAAAATGCTATAACAACATGGCATTAACAATGGTAATGGTATATGTAACAAAAAACATATCCAACAATGTTGCAACGGTTCCTAATGCGTCTGATGTTTTTGTGCTCGGTCGTAATTTTAACTTGGGCCTTCTTTCAGTTTTCATTGTTATTAGATTTGTGAACAAGTAAATATAATGTAACATCCCATTTTTCATTTTCAGACACATACAAGAAAGATTTGACAAGTCGTTCAAGCTTAACCCTGAAGGAGCATATATTAAAATATAATATTATTTTATAATGTGACAAACAATTAAAACACTTCAGTCGGGGTCTAAAATGTTTCATGCTTCGGCGTTAATGGATTCCGCTGGGTATTAACTGAGTTCTTCAACCATAGCTAACGCAATTTCGTCACCATTCATTTCCACGTACACTCACCTGAAGACGAAAGGTCTGCTCAAATGGCTGGTTCGAAGGCTTCAGGGGCGCCTTCTTGTGGCTCACTCCAGAGGTTTTCGATTTCGACACGACCTGTATGGTCCACGTATCTAGAGCACCTAAGAGAGATAAGAAAAAGAGCTTAAATGCCTTCGAATATTTACAGAAGACCAAGTTTAAATAAATACATCACAATGTAAGTAACAAGGCGGATCTGACGATTATTTGATCAGTGCGTTTAGCACTCAATATCATTAACATACTTATTTATACACTGCGCTAGTTTAATAACCCTTAATAACTGTTAATTGTTTGCCAGGGAGAAGTCACAGAAAAAGTCGTGGCTCTACAGAAGTAAAATATTTCTCTGGTGTCGAAATGAAACGTGAAAATGGAAAATTTATATATTTTAACCTCATTTTCGTAACAAAATTAATGAAAACGTCGGTTATTTAGGGGATAGAGATAAGATGTTTAAACATTATGGATAAATTTTGGTAAATGAGGCTTTTAATTCCTCACACATCTTTAAGTACGAACCGGGGGGAGGGGATAATTATTAATATCAAAGCATGCATTCAGAACTAAATAATATAATAGAAACTAGAATAATTTGTCATAAAAATCAGGTCACACAAAAATAATAATATATTATTAACTTTTTTTGTTCAAACAAAAATTAAAACAACATTTTTCGTATGAAGATAATTTATAAAGAATAGACATTGCAGAAGAATTCTGTACTGCCATCTGATAGCACACCATGAAAACAGTTGCGGTAGGAATTGCTTTAAGGGCGGTTTTTACAATTATGTGAATACATTCCTCCTCATACAAGTGAATAGACTTGAACACTAGCATGGGAGCATTGATCCCAAGGTAGTGTTCCATTCGCGTTGGTTTGTGATTGAGTCATTCCCAAGGCGGAGCGGGCTCACGCTCGCCCGTTTCAATGTTCAAATAATTGAAATAAGAGCTCCGACCCAATCAGCCATGATGCGTAACCTGAGGAAAGAACATGCAGGGGGCGTAATGATCATGCAAGGCATGCAATAAAGGCGCCGTTACTAACCGATTGGAGTGCTGGGTTTGTACGGGAGTACATTCCCCTTCTCACCAACTGCCTGTATGACATGACTCCCGGGTGACATTTTGTTTGCGGTTGTCACATGAACCAGAAGATCCATCATTGGCGTGCTGTCGACATAGAAAGAGAACAAAATGAACGTTATCACTTGAAAATAAGAGCGAAGCGATGGGAAAAATGGATCCGAGGATGGACAATCAATCAATCATTCTACGCCCAACAGGAAAGGACAGACAAAAACGCAACTGCCTTTAACATCCTTCTTCCGCTTCGAAATAAAAGGAACTTTCAAATACTTCATTGTTCCCGACAATAGAGTTCGCTTAGAGTTGTTGCGCCATTGCCAAATGAAAAAAAACATGCATTGTCTTTAAAATGTATGCTTTTGCCCACGACAATGACGCTTTAAATGCCTCGTCAAACTGAATGTTTATTTTTGTCTCCGGGTCAAGCCAAAAATCAATTTCATGATCGATAGTGAAGTCCAAATCGTTTTTGTACTAATAAACTAAAAGACGGATGTACTACGGTTAGCATGTTTGTGCTCAAGACTGAATCTGTCTAGAATCGAACCCGTCGGTAACCTCGACGTCAACTCACGATTGAATTAAACGAGACATTATAAGACCAAGTCAAAATTTCATCTTAATATAGAAATGTACTTATTACGCGTCTCACCAAAGTAAAATAGTATTCAGTTTATTCCCAAGACTACACAGTGGACGCCGGAGATTGAAATTGAACCTAATTGCCGTGGAAATATGTATAGAAAGTGATAATAAGCTTAAAGATTTTAAACTTTGGACATTCCTTATTGGACATTTTACAATACTGTGAGCTTCACGAATCAAGCATACCGCGAGAACTGAGCAACTGCTATCAGAAAAAAAATGTAACACTGAGTTAGCATCTACATCTAATACATCATGTAATCTACTAACTGTACAACAGCACGATATATCAACCCATTGACCCTCTTTCCTTCTCTTCCTTCGCCCCATACATATCTTACACAAACACATAAGAATCCCCAAAAGATAGTTGTAATCATTGATAAGAATCAATGAAAGATATTTCATCACCCACAGTTTCCATCAAATGGTCTTTCCAATGTGACGTACTAACACGGTCGTCATGCGCCGAATGAATGCAGGCCTGTACGTCCCCGCGTACTTTTTTGGTTTTAAATACAAAAGAGTAAATACCATTTCAGGAACTCTTCCAATTTTTATTTATATTAATAAAATGCATGCCGTACATGCATGATGGCACACGAATGAATGCTTCTTTAGTGTGAAACGTGTTGTTTATAATTTCGTATAATAATGCACTTCATTATTCGCCATTTGAGTGCCCCCGTGCGTCCTTGTCTAAAGCTGGAGTAGGTCAGTCACACAGACGGAACTTCAAAGTCAAGAAAACAAAATGAAATCAATGAAAATGGGGTCAAAAAATTAATTTTAAAAAATCACCGAAAAATGGAGAGAAAAGCGTGTGATGGACCATTGCGGAGACGACTGGAAACACTTAAATGATCGCGAAGCTGGAAAAACATCGCGCCGCAAAAAAAAAAATACCAAAAATATTTTTTTTTACTTTTGTAGGCACATGATTTATGAAGCGCGTCCAGAAAGCGAATCCGATGGGAGTGAAATGAGCGAGGCGTTCATTAGTTTCCGCGATTTCGTCCGATGACCGTTACGCGCGCTGCCGACGGGTTACACCCGAGCTGTCGCCGCCCATTGCCATGCCAACGGGCGTCCGCCGAGCGGCGACAGGTGATAGCGGAGGAACCTTCCAATGAATCGGGGATGATCAAGACGAACCTTGGGGGATGATATACGGCAGAATCAATTATCCACGTAAAATTAGCACCGGCACGATTTCGGTCGAATTCTGCGCTCCCATAAGATAGTACTGGACAACATTCTATTCAAGAGAACCGACTGCTTGATAGGATACAAGAGAATTCCTACATTTTTCCCATTCAACTTCATCTCTCCTAGCTTTTTTCTTTTTAAACAAGGCTTCAAGCCCGTAATGGGTTTCGCGTCTTGGATACGATATTGTCTCTTTTATCTTCACTTCACAAGTAATAGGCTCATCACACAATGGAATTTCCATAGAAGAAATGAAATTAAAAAAAAAACTGAAAAATGGAAGGCATGAGTCATAAAGGGAAACGGATGTTTTTTGTAAGTCAGCTAGAGCGTTTATACGATGAATATCGAATGACTTTCATCATTTACTGGCGCTCAGAGCGGTGACGCAGTAAAGAGCCTCGCGCAAGTGATACTCTTGAGTAATCCATGTCCATTCATCGCAACGATACTTTTTTGATTTTTATATTTAGGTAAGTACTTGTTAAAAATGTACTACCCACATAAAACGATTAGGCATGCCTATTTATCGGAATGCTTTAAACGTATCGCCAACTTAAAGTGACGATGAGGATACTTTATCCTATATAGTAAGGATGTCTGTCTTTAGTTGAAAAGTTTTGTAAGGCAGAAAGATAATACGTACCTACTGGGAAATCACGTTCTCTCATGCACGTGAAAGGGATGTGAGTCATACACGACTCACGCGCTTCTCAAGCATAAAAAAACACGTATTTTAATTTGCACTGCAGAGAGCGTGAGCATTTTATGCCTTACGATTGAAAAACTAGAAATAAAAACTTATTGTGAGGCATGCACTTCAAACTTGTCGATGATAACAGTGAGGAAAAAATTGCAGTTTTCCAATAAATACGTTTTATTACCATAGTTACTGCGCTCAATCCTAATATTCATGCTTGAAAATACTGTATAAGCTTCGAAACAGTAGTAATAAAAAGTATTCAGTGGTAAACTGCAACATATTTTTTGCCATAATGGAACAATTCCAATACACTGGGCTCCTATCCCATATCTTTAAATTAAAAACGGAGTAGGTTAGAGATCTCTTTCGGGTGTTGAAATAATTTCAATGCGTTGCACTAAGTGCAATGCGCGAGCATTTTTAAATCCCTTAAAATCTAGGACATAACGAAAACGAGAGTACTCTTTCGTGTGGCTGAAAGCCTGTCGTCCCCTTCCTTCCGCATCATTACGAGTGCTTCCCCCTTCCGGAAGCGAAGAAGTGTGGCACATACGGACCTTCGATCCACGTTCATCTTGACGGCATGCCCGTCCGGCAGGAGGACCCTCAGGTCCATGCCACCCGCCAGCATGTCCGGCGGCGTGTCCTCGGTGACCTCTCTCATGGGCGGCAGGGCCGGCAGCGGCATGGGAGGAGGCGGTGCCATCTTCTCGTCGGATCTGGAGAGGAGGAAAAAAAGTTACACGGGGCACGTTAATTTAAAATGAAAAACATTAGCAAGAAAGAAGTGGAGAAAAAATTAGGAAGGATTGAAATGGTCCGGTGAAGCAAGCATTGATTTTGAAATTGAAGATAAAACGCGGAAGTAAGAGAAGGACACCAGGCACTACAATCCCACAAGGAAACTGCGGGAAATGCCGCGACGGTGACTTCAACGGTGTTACCCGCTGCTGTGCATGCACATGCGAAAAATTCACAATTTAAAAAGCATTCCCCTCAGCCGGGACTCGAACCCGGATCCCTCGAAATTTCGAAGATTCGAGGGATCCGGGTTCGAGTCCCGGTTGATTGAGGGGAATGCTTTTTACATTGTGATTTGTTCCCATGTGTAGACAATCCCACAAGTTTTCAATTATCAATTATCGAGCGGGTAATTTGGGCAACCACAAAACTGCGTGGGCCAAGATAACAAATAATACGGCAACCCAACTGAAAACAGCATTTGACAGAATCTTAGCGCGATTAACACTTTTCCTCAACGCAATGTCGATTTCCTTCTAATCTACATCCAATCCCCTTTAACATTCCACTATTCATTCACATCGTCTCGGGTTATTCGGCGGGTAACGAGCTGGGCAAGCTGACCCGAAGATCGTGGGTTCAAATCCCATCGCCGGCGAGCTGTTTTGCTGTCACGTACTCAATTTTTTTAATGGATGGCTTTGAAATTCGATATGAACTGTTACCTCGCACAAGAGATACATAAACCAGGCTTACAAGGTGGATAAGTCCTTCCAACGTCAGATTGACGTGCCCTGACATGATTGTCCCAGAGGCGACCTTAATGTTGTGAGCCTCAGGCGTGTTAGGCACTACACGGCACGCTATAAAAATAATTAGTGCCTACTTGGAATACATGCACTCAAGTATTGAGGTAGCACGTATTTCAAGAAAATTTTTGTGATCACAAAATGCAATAACTGAGTACATCAAATGAATATTTAGTACGCCGATGAATGTGTCAACACACATATTTTAATAAAAACCAGGGAATATGATTGGTAAAAAAATCTTTTTTCTTAAAAGCACTTGGAAAAAATGTGCATCTTCAGGACATACGAGAGAGTTTTCTATTCGTAATTCAATGAAACACGGAATCACTGTACCACAACAGCTGTTCCATACTACCAAGGTTGGATTTTATCCAGCGTCTTTTATTCAAGATTTTCTCCAAGAAAATAGTTGATAAACTAAGGAGATGATTACTTACTATTCATGGAATCTCTGGGCCAAAAATTCATGCACGAATTTCATACCCTATATGTCCACTTTTGCTGTGCTGAGCTGTGTAATACTACGCGATGTACGTCCTCCATTCGACTATGGAATGCATTATCACGCGATGATGATCTGATAAGGGGCGGCACTAGTCGAAGCGGATGTGGAAATTGAAATTCAAATATTCAATAGTCCAAAACGCCACGCCCTCCTCCGCTGTTCGATTTCGATATGTGTACCCTTCCCCTCGAGTATGGAATGCGATATTATGAGATGTTGCCCATTCACATTGCATAATCGATAAATCGACACTTTTGCGATACACAAATTCGATATTCCATAATAAAATTCGAATATCGCCCAGCGCTCTCTACGACGTCCGAAAAATATTTTTTTAATCCATGACATATTATAGAAAAAAATCACACAAATTATCTGACACAAACCCATTCGGAAGTAAATAAATTATTAATTAATTGATACGAAATAAGAAGAGAAATCGTAGAAGTCTTGAATACAGTTATATCGTCCTCATTATGATTAATACACGAATTAAAAGCGATAAAAAAAACATTTATAAATCTGAAAATTGTAAATGAGAAAAAAAGAACATGGTTTCAAATTAGTTCATGGGAAAATTAGATGCAGTAGATTCTCATAGTACGGCCATTTATGTTGTGCGAATTTCTATTTTGCCTGTAATGACGGGAACGCATAAAGATTACAAAGACTCTTCGCCTTGAAATAAAAAGTGGTGTAATAACAAAATTGTTCAATGTTCTTCCTGATGACTAAATTGCTTAGTACCGTTGTTGCATCATAGAAATCGGCGAAAAGAAAGGCGAGAGAAGATAATTGGGGCTTCCGTTCTCCGACCATGGTTATATGAAGGCAGCAAATTAGGTTAAAATGCGATACACGACATATATTACAGATCCTACGGATAGCCTTAAAACTCACCCCGTTCTGCGGTCTTCACGTAAGACGTTCGAATGGTTGCCGACGATTCGCCCGACATTGTGGTCATGTTAATTGGTCGGATTCCTTTACGAGACGGAACTGGGATGTGGAATTTCGTGAACGAAGTCGCATGGAACAATGGAAATCGGAAAAACAGGCATATTTCCTAAAGAAATCCTCTCGTATGAATAATTTCCATTTCAAATAATTACGCTCGCCTCCCATGGAGGTTCTCTTGAAGTTTAAGTAGGGCGATTTCTGAAGACCAACACAACTCGTGGATGTACCCTGGGCCCGAAGAAAAACATGGCCGATTCGTATGAATAATCCTTTACGTCTGAAATCAGACTTTAATTTCCGATTGAAAAGAGACGAAAAATAAAATTTTCACCACCATCACTTTGAGCAAGATGCCAGACAAATGTTTTCACCAAAACTACCAACACGATCTTTGTAAAAAAAACCCACGAAGATCTCTCCAAAACAGCTATTTGAATCAGTTGGAATTGATTCATCATCATTGCATCCACGAATACCTTGCAAGTAGTTGTAACTAATGCCCAGCGCATATACGCTTTACATTTTATTCACCAGACAACAATATCAAGTTTAGATAAAAACTACCTTCAAAAAATAATTTCAAAATCGCATTCCTCAAATCAGTTCTTTCCACCAAATCCACTGGTTCCCTTCCCAACCGAAACATCAAAATCCCCTCCTCGATTTTTCCTCGGGCCCGAGTGCAACCTGAGTTCATTAAAAATCCGTGAGACCAGACTTACTGCCCTCTGCATTCTCTCGATGCACCAACGACGAGAGACCTCCTGGGCCGGAGGCGGAAGTTCCCGCGAGAGCACGAAGGCAAGGTTGGCTCGTACATTCCCACGAGATCGCGGAGCCCGGAGTTGATGTGCGGAAGGAAGGAGTGGTGGCTAGGGAATATTGGGGGACTAATGAACGGGGTCCGCCCCGTCTGCCCGGGGCGAAGTGCGTAAGAGAGAGAGAGAGAGAAAGAGGGAGCGAGGGGGCGGGGGCTCGATAAGACTCGTGGATGCCGGTGCTCTCTCGAACAGGCGAAGCACGCGACGCGACGCCTCGGAGGAACGTTTGCCGCCGATTCATTGCCGTCGGATGCGAGGCGGAGATGGATGTGGCACGGAAACAGAAGCGAAGCAAGAAGAAACATCTGCCGACGAAAAGGGGGACACGTCAGTGCGTCCGCGATCCAGTCATCGAGAGAGGTTACCTCGAGGAGGTCCGCCTCGGGAGGCTTCGCAAGATATTTCATCAGCTTATCAGGGCGATGCGATGGTTTCGCCAAAATAACGCAAATGAACCAGAGTGCCAAGAGTAATAACGGAATCACCACTGGTGTGGTGTAAAAAAATTTTTTTTTTATGTCGTCATCCGACAGAAAGCCAGAATGAAGGAGGTATGCTTTTGTAGTTTTCCGCTTCGAGAATATTCTCTTGGTGGAAAACTGCATAGACACCTCCTTTCATTGTGGATAAGTTCCATCATATCAGTCCTGACACAATACTGTTCGGAGAGCCTAAAAATCAACTTACAAGCACGAAAGCAAGTGACAGAAGACACTAGACACGTCCACTAAATAATTGCTCATAAGTAAAAGAATATAAAAAAAGAAATTGCGAGTACACTACACCGCTGGCATCGCGACATTCATTGTCACCTGTTGCAGTGAAATTATTACGTAGCTAATGAAGACAGGCAAGAAGCATTTCTTCCTCAAATGATTAAAATCCCGATTTTTCCAGAAATAAGTTAAATTCCCCGAGTTTCCCAGGTGATCTCGGTTTCGAAAGTTAGCGAACACCCTGACCGTCTAGGCATGATGACCCAGCCCACAATAGCCTTTGGAGTTCTTCATTCAAAGGCTCCCGCGGTGCTTCATGATGAGATCCGTAGATTTTTCCGGGTTGTTTTTCCTCTCTTCGATTTTTCAGCGTGGGAGATACCCGGAAAAATTACAAGGTTTCCTCTGGAGTGCTATGAACGCACGTCATGTCCGAAGAACCACTTGTTTAGAGTTCACGTGGGCACTTATTAAACTGCGACGCATTTTCCCATTTCTTTGTAATAGAAAACGATTTTCCTGTGGCCTTCTTGCCCACAAGCGTTTGAGTCGAACAGTGGACTTTCTTAAATTTGTATTCGTACATCGTAAAGAGGTACATCTCAAAAGGGCTTTTACAGGAAATAATTAAGAATCAAAATAGAATAATAACGCAACTGGAAACAATTAGTAGGTATAGATAAGAGTACGCCTTTGAGTATGACCTTATCTACTGTGTGTATATATGTGTTTTAGTAAATGAAATAACATGTATTTATGAGTGTATAAGTATATAAATGAATACAATTCTTGTTAACGATGTGAATGGTACCTGCTGACAAGCCCATTAGAGCTTATCAGGACCATATTGGGTAATAGATTATTTGTGTTATAACTAGTTTTGCTTTGTAATTC
>LYUA01001169.1:267077-278136 GCA_002093875.1 Calopteryx splendens | reverse complement strand
AAGGGGAGGGGAGACGGGAGGCGAATGTCGAGACGTAGGCAGCGGCCCCGGGGAAACAAAAATGACCACGTTTCGAACGCCTTTTAAGTACGACAAGTGCTGCTACCACCTAGTTTATCCGCTAAAACCTCAGGGAGAAACAAGTTCGACAGCAAAAATTTGATTAGGTGGACGCCCGCGATTCGAACGACATTCACGTAAAATGAGTACAAGAATTTGGGGTTTGGAGAAGTTATTTAGAGAGAAATGGAGAGGTTATTTAGAAATAAATATTCCGACTGGTATGACTAATTCCACTTCTGGGGGGTTCCGTGAGTAGTCGTGAATTGTCAAGCCTTAGGAGGAAAGGATGATCATAATTCTATATCCATGTCTACTGAAGGCGGCAGTGGTAAGCGAGTCTCGGTTTTCCCTACTTCGATTTATAATTAGCGATGGGCAATGTGAAGGCGACAATGAAGGGCGTATGATGAACGACGATCCGTAGTGAGCGTCATAGTTAGCCAGGATCATAACTCCCGCGACCTTTTTAAAAGTCGGCTCTAAGCATACGTGTTCGCTACTTCCCATCTGTGATGCGTGGAGCTTTGCTGCCATACTTTGTCCGCTTCGAAAGCTTCAAAAATCCTTACCTTTTCAAAATTACTCAAACAATTGCTTGTGCAATGACGCCACTGGCGCACGGATCTTTTACAGCAGCTTGGAGTGTATGATATGTGTAATTGCCAGCTTGTGCTACGATGAATGGGGGTCCTGGTGGCAACAACGCCGTACGGATGCCAAGCTAATACGTAGGCCAACGGGACTGAAGGTGCTAAATTACTTGTTTTTCGATCACATAAATTAAAACGCGGACCCTTTGGTAATGCAGTTGAGGAAATACGTTCTAAAATTAGTGCACGACATTACGGAAAATACTAGTAGGTGCAATTCCAAATATTGGAAATGTAATATTGCATATTTCAAGAAATCAATAAGATGACTGCGGGCATTCGTGTTCGTGTTAAAGAAAAATCTAATTGCCCGACACTCGAAACAGCGAACTTAAGAATGACAGGCGACAAGGTTAATACACTGCTACCGAGGACGTCTACTTCTTTGAACTATTATGATCATAAAGAGTTCGGGGCTAAAAAAGTACGTAAAGGAAAACAATTATTTTGCGCGTGATTATTACTCCATCAGAATAATCTGATCATACTCTTATGTTGCTAACGGAAACGGTCCGTAGACCACACAGCGAAGCACTGCCCGGTGGATTTTCCGCATCAGAAAACCCATCCATTGGGGAGATGAATCGGCAAGCACCGGGATTTCAGCGAACATCCTCATTGCCACGACGAGAAAACACTCAGGTCTGCTCAGGTGCGGATGTTAACCATGCAAATTACAACCAATCGAAATGAAAGGTACAAAAAAAACGACGTTTTCGACGAAGTGGCTCTTATCGATTAAGTCCCTTCAATAACCGTCGCATTGCGCTACACCCTCCCCCCCGCATCGAGGCCACATACCTTCGAAATAATTCGGAAGGGTGGATGATGTGCCGGCGAGGACTTTCCATGGCCTTGAACGTGGCGGCCTGGCGTTCTTTCTGCCGACGGCGGAAAATACACGGGTGGAGGGAGGGGGTGATGGCAGAGGAGCAGGGAGGTGGAGGGGGGGGGAGGAGTGGGAGGAAGATACACGGAGGGGAGGGAGGGGAGAGGAAGGCAGCGGAGGGGTGGGAAAAGTTTGATGACCCCTAAACTCCGTTCATCCCGGCCGCGGGGCGTTGAGGATACCGCGCTCCGAGGGTAATACACGAAAGAGATGGCAGGGATGGGATCCCATTAGCGCTCATATTTCACTCGGTTGGTGCCCAAGATTAAGAGGGCCCTTCGAGCCGAACCTCGTCGCACGCACGTTGCCCACGCACCCGATGCCACAGCGTTCGCTATCGCTCGGGAACTCCAGCCGTCAAAGCGACCGAAAGGGGCACGGAGCTTCGACGGGTACATTTCGTCTCGTCTCTGGGGTGTAACCCGAGGGAATTTAACAGGTTCCTCCTCACTTCGAACGCAGGTGAGAAATAGATTTCAGTTCAATTCGCACGCGTTTGCGGAAAGTGCGAGTGAGGGAAGCAGGGCTTCTAAGTGTGGCTCCTGTGAAACATTAATCATTCAGCTCCACGAGCCTCTAAAGAAAACACTGATGGAGCACATAAATCATCACATTTTGAAAGTTGTGAATTGAAAATAACATCTTCAGTGCTGACTGGAATATAAACTTATTGCACCTCTACGAAAGGTGTGTAAACGGTATTCGAATCCACTTTGTCTATTTTTGATGGATAGAAGATGGATTGAAGAAATAATAATTCTTTTTTAACAAATACATGCCCTAATATCAATTCACCCCATTCAGTTCACCCCAAATTTCTCATTTATAATTTGAACTTGAATCTGGTAATATTCGAGAATTTACCTAGCCCAGGATAAAAGAGAATTCAATAACAATAATTAGTTTATCGGGTCAAACACGTGACAGTGAGCTCCAATTCACGCGCGACCAGGGAAAAATGAATTTCCGCAAATGATTTTGGAATTTGAAAGATACCCCCGTGGAACGTCTACTAATCACGCGCGGCATACACCCTGGAGACTTCAACGAGTGAATAAAAACTTAAACGCCTGAATGCAGAGATTACCTGGACGTCTGCTCTGATAAACACGTCTATGAGCTGAGCTCATGGGATTGTTCGAATGTGACAGCCGAATTGACAAATGACGACTCGTCGACTTTTTCCAACACAAAGAAAAAAGTAAACAGAAAGGAACGTCTTCTTTCGTGCATGGGGCTCACGTGCTGGACAGGTACGTGAGATAACGCGGGAGGGGGATGGGGGAGGAAGAGAGATAGGACACCAAAGGTCACATGAAGAACGTATTTGGTGACACGTACAAGCAGCCACTTTGAAGATCGAACCATTTTCTTTCCACGTTCGAGCGGAAACACCGAAGTGACCGTTTAAAAGGATATATAAATAAAAACAAGGTCTATATGGATGAATCGAGACAGCAGAAAAATAACAGATGCATTGAAGGAGAAGCAAATATTAAATTAAAGGAACTCCGAGAAAGGAAAATTGTATCAAACGTTTGGATGACAATAGTTATTATCAAATTACATGGACCTATTATGACATTGAAAAACTCTGAAATCATCTGCATAAATGTGCATAATTGAAAAGGATCATACGACGCTGACAATGCAGTTATTCCTTGGCATAAACTCCTAAACTTGCAGTAATTCCTTGGCACAGTGGAAGAAATTTATACCTATTGCACTTCCACTGAATGATATCGTATTATAAAATAGTAATAGTAAAATGCAGCCCATGACTTTAGGAGTGCATTTATCTAATATGCAAATTTGTTGCATCATGGAAGGTTAAAAGCAATGTAATTTGTTTACTCTCTTGAAATTAACTCATTCTTATATTACCATTTTGACCTCGGAGACATCGCTTTTACGATAACCGACCTAAGTATAAGACAAAGAGCGTGTCCGAAACTTGGGACTCGAGGGTTATAAATAGGTCTACATTTCACCCCGGTGACATTTCCCCCTCGGCGACATTTCTTTCGCAGTTTCCCATTTTCTACTCAAGGAGGGCGTAAACCGATTACTCATTTCTGTCAAAATGGGAAACAAAACACATGTTTGGATGACTTTACCACCCTGTCCCCGAGCAATCACCCCATCACTCTTGCTGGACCGGCCTCGACTTTCGGCTCTAATATATATATATATATTCGGCTCGATATAGATCATCCGGGAAATACGTCGAGACTCGTGATAAAAACCGAAATATTCGGTAAATTCACCACGACGAATGATTTGAAAAAAAACTCACCTCCATGGAAAACGGAACGAAAGCCTGGAGGAAACCCCGGAGGAAGGTATGGGACTTTAGGGCGCCCTTAGACGTGGAAGAAAGGTTAGGGGAAGGGGTGGAAGGATTGAAAGAGGAGAGCAAGCAGCGTGGGACCTTTGGACCGAAGCATCTCACGACACCCTCGACCTCCATTTCCCTCACAAAGCGCCGCGTATCCCGCCTGGACCAGGTGGACAACGCTCAAAAGGGACCTCCATCACGGCATTCCTTTTACTGGCTGAGGGGGCAAAAGGGGTTAAGAGCCCTGGGAGCAGGATGTGGACGCTGTGGCCACGTCTCCCTCGACCGCGGTAATCCACGTGAAGGTGGAGAAAAACTCTCCGCCCCCCGGAGCAATACAACGACGGGATTACGTCACTAGCCAAATCACGGCCCTGATCCTTGAAAGGGGCCCCTCTGCTTCCCTCACCCTCCCTCCCAAATGAAAAGAGCCAACCACGCATCGCTCTCCGGAGGTTGATGACAGACGGGGGATCAAGCCCATAAAAGGCCTCTTTGACCTCCGGAATATTTAGGAGGGGGATTCCGCATCTTTCGTCAGCCACCTCCCCAGCGCATCGCAACAAGATTCACAGACAAAGCATTCGACATGTATGAACTGCTCTTGAAGCAATAAAACGCTAGATCCCTATGCTTTGAACTCTTAGCGTTTCTTTTCACAGGGTTTTCAGCGATCTATGGAGACGAATAATCCTCAATAAAGATACCAGCATCTAGGTACATAAATAAGTTAGCCACAGTGGTAGACATCTTTCGTGCAGTACGAATGGGTACATTTCGTCTAAGATACCAAAAACGAGGTACGTTTATAAAAGTGAAAGAACAGAGGCTGCCAATTCGAAAGGTTTTAAATCGTGTGGTACACGCACTTAAATAAGACAGAAGGTGTGGAAAGACACAAACCAACCGTAATACCATGTTTTAAGGTCAAATTGAATAATATTAGGTACTGAAATGAGCTAATGACATTGTTATTTTTTGAACTCCTATCGCGATATGGTATAAATTAATGCAGAAAATATTTCATGTTGAGGTTCAAAATACAATCTACGTTTAAATAGTTACTATTGCGTAGGACCTTAAAGTAAGGTTTCAATTCAGATAGGCTAATGCAAGAATGGAATGGCAGAGGAAATAAAAAATCTACGACTATCACAGACATTTCAGAAAGGATTTAATAGCAAGCCACTGTTGGTGCAGGTATCCGCGAGCACTGAAGCATCGGACAAAGCCCTGCAACAGATCCGACTCCCCAGAAAACAAATTTTGGGTTGGCAGTCGCGGCGAAGGGGAGACGAAATTTCCGAGCGTCCCTCTCCCTCGCGCCGTCCCCGAAGCGGTGCAGCTCGCACGTCTTCTGTTTTCCGAGAGCGGCTATCGCCCCGAAGAGGACGGAAAGACATAATTACGGCCGACGCACACTTCCCATCAGATCCATCCACCCATCCCGACCATCGCTCGCATCTCTCCTCCTCCTCCGCTCGCGTTGGCAATCGGGAAAGGAGAAAACGAAGAGAAAAACAATGCCGCGGCGCCGAACAACAGCTGAATAACTCGAGGCGAAACGAGGAAGCAAAGAGCGAAAGGGACCATTAGGAGCCGTTTCGATTTAAGAAAAGAGAGAAATATCGCGTGACGAAAAGGAATCCAAAGAGGTTGAGGAGCAAAAAAAAAAAAAAAAAAGTTCCCGCCGAAAGAAAGTTGGCGCCGTCACAAGTAAGAATCATAACTTGTGCCGTAATAAATGCTTTCATGCCCTCCCCATTTTAGGCACAGGACCATGAAGCTCTCAGCAAAGGGCTCACGATTTCAGCCCAGACCCGTACATTAGGGGACATAACGTTATTATTTTTAACGCAGCCACGCGATACCCTCCACTCCGAGTGAATATTAATCGCGGGAGAGAGAGTGGTAAACAAACCCGGGAAGACTTCCGGCAAGTCGCTGATTCGTGGGCCCCGCTTAATAAGCGCATACGTTCGTTAAATGAGAGAACGACGGGGATATGAAGTCATTCAATCCCTTTAGTCCTTCCCTCCCTCGGCCGCTCAGGGGAGATCGTGCGGATCTCGCTACTCCGACGACGACGGGTTAGAACTCGAAGATGGCATATTGACAGGCCCCTGAAAACGATCCGCATTCAGCTCAGCGAATGCACTTGCAGTTTTTTTTTATAATGGCTGGACGTAATAGCAATTACCTATTGCACCGGCTCCTAATTTACATGCAAATGAGAAATCCCATAAATATCATTAAATCTTTAATATGGGGGGTGGGGGTAGTAAATTTCCAGTTTTTAGCTGCAACTCACCGTATCAAGTAGAAAAAAGTACCCTTAAGAGAATGGTCAATTAAATTCTCCAGTACGGCATAATTTTTTCTGATGAGAAATCCACTCATGCATTGGTAATGGAAAATTGACTATCTAAATTACTGCGAATGTCATAAAACATTTTTTTCTGACTAAAAACGTGCCTCAAAAACAATTATCGTGAAATGAATGGTTATATTTCAGCACTTTGATCAGAAATGCTGCAGGCACACTAAACGACACTCGTCGGCCTTTTTTTTCACTTTATCACTAGGTTAGAGTAAATTGATATTCTATCGAAATCCATCTAAATTCTAAATAGAAAGTGGCGTCACACGAGACAAGTGCTGATACCCTCCCCCTTCATCTAAGGCAGAGCTCGGGCTGAAGTTTCACGTCAAAGGCTCCACTATGACGATAGGAATGCTGGACTGTATCCACGCCACCAATATCTACCTTATGCTTTCCATTTAAAAAATTACATCAATAGCAGTTTCTACGCAAGATATCATCGATAAAAACTTTTCCGCAAGCCTACACTTAGGATTGAAAGCATAAAAATCGATTCAAATTGGTTAAGGTGAAAAAGCGATATCACGCATTTAATTTCAATCAGGTGGTGTGTGTGATTATTTTATCATTTGAACACGGCTTTTAATGCAGGTGAAGCGGCTGAGGTACGATTGGCAAAGTCGAGAAAATGACTTCTAAAAACCTAAAAATGTAATCAGTTAAGCACGTGTTTTTTCAAAGATATTGGAGTTCACGCAATCATCTTACGATACATTCCAATGGCTTAAGTGGTTTCCGGGGAGATAGGCGAACGCTCGCTTTTAATTTTAGAATTGTGAGGAAACGCCAACATGACAGAATTATTCGCGGGCACTAGTTCACGTCGAAATTGGTACGATCCACGTCTTAACACAACGTATAGACAAATGACACACGATGGCAAGAGTAATGACCCGAATTAATGTCGTCTCCAAAACGATAGTACCGAATGTGACTGCGGCAGAGTTATGAGGTCAGGGAGAAATCTGGGGGCATCACCTTGGCAAACAATTGACAGCTCCGGCTTGTTAGAGATGATCAGAGCAGAAAAACACACAAGACGAACTCACTCACAAAAACCTCAAATCGTCTCCGGCTTTAGAGATGCATGTCATTTGCACGGGCGTGTACTCACCTGCGGAAGAAAAGGAGAGGGAAAAAAATTAATGACATAACCACATCGTTCACCGGGATCACACGACGGAGAAAATCCATCGCTAAAGCCCATTGAGATACAATTTGTAACGGTTTTTTTTTCCCTTCAAATTTCTCCGAATACCTCAAAACAAATCGAAGAGAAAGCGACTCTCGGAACATCAAAAAATTACCCCAAAACAATGAGGGGAGGAGGCGCGCCTTGCGGAGTTAGGCAACGGCCATCTCTCGACGGCGAGGTTCTTCTTCCTTGCAACCCTTAACTATCACGGAGCACATCTCAATTGAGAAATCGGAGATCCCACCATGTGGCACTTTTGATAACGCTCTTCAATGGTTGAAAAGGGGGAAGGAGCGATCTCACTTTCCACCGCCATCTGGATCGTTCCCGTAAAATGACTCAATCGAGAAACCTTGCAGATGAAAAGGATAAGTGTTAAAGTTCGTCGGATGAAGTTTCATGCAACCGAAAAGTAAGTGATGTCGTAACAGAAAATGAGGGCTTATATTTAAAAAATATTATTAATTATATTTTTAAAAATAAGAGCAGTATATGAACCTGATCTCAGGATGAAAAATGTACCAAGGTGAACCTAAAATAAATGAATAGGTTATGGAGACATGATATGTTCAATATGTTTCTCAGTATAGCAACGTTTTCAACGTAGGTATAGAAACATATGATTCAAAAATGTGTGCTAAAAATTTTATAATACCAAATGCGATCACGTTTTATTAGAATAAATAAAGATGCATTCGTTATTGCCAGTGCTTTTTTTTAGCTTAAAGGGAAAATGGTAATAAAGCCAGTTGATAAGTTTGAGGTAGGAATGAAAGTGGCGGAAAGCTGATTGAGCCAAACTAAATATGAGAACGACAAAGCTCTAGTTAGTTGGCCAGCCAGGGGATTGAGGGGATTGCTGAGCATTGCAGAATCAACGAATCAAGTATGCGTTGAAGATACACTATAAGAAAGCGACAGTAATGAGGAGCTCGAGAAACAGGAAAGGCCGAGTTAAGCATTAATGCGTTCGGTTATAAATTAGAGAAAATGGAAAATTTCACGCATTCGCCAAGTGTTTTGAAGTACGCAGTGTGGCGATAGAGGAGGCAGCGGAGGGATAGTCGAAGCCGCAAAAAAAACCAAAGCACTATATATTGAGAGGTAGCGCGATGTCAAGGACTGAGATAAGAGAATTCTAGTAAAAGGCGGAAATAGAGGGAAGAGAATAGACAATTTGGAATGAATTACGGGCAGAGAGCATCGCCATAGTAATCAGCCTGAAGGTCATTTCTGATAGATGAGAGTGGATCTCACCGCGAACTAAGCCTTCAAGCGTGTGAAACTCACACTTTCAGAGTGGGTGGGGAAGTTCCTCCCCCTGTACCACCTCCGTGCTCCATTCACGAAGGTCTAGTGAGCGGAAAAATGCCCCGCTCTGAGTTTAGATGAGTCTACCCAAAGGCATCACCCGGGATTTGAATCCTGGACTCAGAAGATGAACTACTATGCTTCAACCAACCACACAGATCGGTCCAGGCCTCCTCTGGTGTGAAGTAAAAAGATATGGGTGGGTTCCCATAACAGCTGGAAATACTACCGTGGGACATCATTACCTTTACGTCGTTCGGAAGGACTTCAGAGGTTTCAGACAGTACGTAATTGTTTCAATGAAGCTCCCAAATTCTACGTCGCATCTCTAGAATACTGAAGATGATGGTACAAATTTACTATACTTATATGCTGGTTCATACGATTCGTAAATTGTGCGTCTCATGTTTTACGACGATATCGCATCACGTTTCTAAAATATTTCTTAAGCTAAAAAAAAAAATTATAAAAGTCCAATTAGAAAGATAAAATCACGTATTAGGAAAGTTAGAGAATAGGTTTATACAGTTGTTTAAACTGCAGAAAAAATATTAACATGCTGTCGCCGGAAAAAAAATTGTTTACCCAGCAAATTAAATCCTGTTGACTCACAGTCCAACGCTGCTCAGTTTGTTCGACCCTCAAAGCAACATTTCTGGATATTATGACAACTTAGCCCTTAGGACTTCCAAATGATCCGTGGACACCTCTAACACGTTGAGAATATTACGCCCAGCCACAGGTTTGCGTGATAACGCTCGAAGCCAAATAGCGAATATAAAACACCTCAATTATAAACATAAAATCGCGTATTAGGTCCACGCCAAAATGAAACCTCAAAAAAATTCACAAGAAAACTGTCCAATGGTGCTGTACAACTGTGGCACTCATATATATTCCGCTTAATTTGGGACCTGAGTAAAAGGCGTCCGTGGTGTCTCCAACGTTCGGATGGAACAATGACACCTCTCTCTCGAGAGAGACATTGCCACATTCACTTCGACGCTGTTATCGCGAAAGATTCGTCGCCCGTGGAAATGAAAGCATACTTTTTCACGCTCTGCCGGATTTAGGTCTTCACCCGCGGGCGAGAAAGGGAGGCCTTGCCGCCCCCAGGTGAACGCATTACCCTCGAAAAGAGTGGGAAGGATTTTCGCCCCTTTTGAGCGTGTCGCAACCACTCCTTGCCCCCCCGTAGAAGGGTGGTGTCATCGTAGGGGCCCTGGATAGGGAGGGAGGCGGGTTTAAGAGTGGTGCCATGGGGGGGGTCCATTGATGCCGGGGAGATGCTCCCAAGTGAAAAATTACTGAATATATCGAGCCTCGTGGAGGCACCAGAGTGGATTCTTTTGAAACGATTCCAGTCCTTGCGAACCCCACCCTTGGGCGGACTGAACAACATCAGAAAACGTTAGGAATAAAATTATCGAAAAAGTGCGGTGCGGTTTAAGAAAAGTACGAAATAAATAGAAGCTTCACCTTAGGCCACTTTTATTAAACGAAATTTCTCGAAATACTATCGAAATATTGTCAACACGATCAAATTAACTAATAATTAGTCTGCGGGATCAATTGCATCGAGATGGATGTCATCGGTGTCCGTGGAACCCCCCTTGGGACGATAATATCGATCTACGTTTTAATGGAATTAGACTTGGGTTATTGGCACAGTGAGGATAATTTAACGGACTAATTTATCTAACTATTCAATTTGATTTTTTTTAAATCGGGCCGTCGTCTTTTTTGGCGATGGAGAACAGTAGTTCGGTCCGAAACACACTTCTCGCCGAAAACGGAATTCGGATTCACAATGCCGTCGACCTCGGGCACTCGAATATTTCGTGGCGAGGGGATCGGAGGAGACTTCCATGACACCATGCGTTCGTACGCACAATTTGTTTTGCACAATTGACGGCGGGGAAATGAGTACGTAACCCTCCGAATGTGACACAATGGACGGGCGACCGACTCTTTCTCTTTGAATCGCATTCGCGGGCGTCTGGACAGGTTCGCTGACGTTATTCTCCTCGCACCTGGGCACGACACTCTTAAGATCCATCTTCCCTGCGGGACACGCCATGGAGGAAGGGATCTCATCTCGCTCGCGCAGCAAACAAAAGAGGAACGACGACACAACCGCGTGGGAGCGATTTCATTTTTTCCCACGACGACCCGAACACATACACACCTTTGCACACTGAGCCAAGCCTCGCTCACCAGGGGGGGGGGG
>LYUA01001169.1:208390-220289 GCA_002093875.1 Calopteryx splendens | reverse complement strand
CAAACCCCCCCCCCCCCCCCAACCACTCAAGGCGCTGAAAAAAATGAAAAAAATGCACCCCGGACGAATTAAGGGCGCGCACATTAAACAACCGCCGCGCGAACTTCCCGAGGAGAAGCACTTGGGAGCTCACTTGTAAGGAAGCGCTTTCCCAGAAGGCCCCGCCCCCCCCGCTTGGATTTCTCGCTACGCAGGGACGATGCAAATTTTTCGCGCGCCCCTACGCTACGTGCCATTAATCGGGACGAGGGGAACGGAGGGTGGGTGGGTGGATGGCGGTGGGGGAGGGAGGGGGTGGTGGCCGGCTAAGCAAACGGAATTGGCACGCGGTGAGCGAGCGGGGGGGGGGATTCCGGCGGGAACCGTTGAAGGGGATTCCTCCTGGAGAGACGGGACGTGGGGTCACATTCTGAGGGAGACCAGCGACCGATTCGGCGAAAACCACCGTGCAAAAACTCTGGATTCTCAATTTTTGGGCGAAGCGAATTTGACAGCGAAGAAAAGTAAGATCAAAGAGGATATAAAGAAATGCGTCAGATAAATAGTCTGGGTTATTCCGAAAGATATTTGTTCCTAATTAATGCCGAATCAAAAATATATATATATTTAATTGACATTCCACCCGTTCATTTCCACCCGTTCATTTGACCCAAATATGCCCGGGAACAACCACGAAATTTTGTCTTTATTAACAAACACAAAGAGAAGGATACACGAGAATTGGGAACGAAAAATCCCTAATTTTAAATGATTAAATTATTAACAGACAGAGACAAAATTCGCCAAAAATTGTACCTATTTTCATCGATACATAGAATTTCCACATATAAAAAGTAACAGCACCTACACAAATGCGCATGATAATGCGTGATGTTGCGTCGGCATTTTCCTCGGACATTTTTAACATACTTTTTTAATAATTACAATTTTAGTTCCGGAATTGGCCCAAACTTTACCCACCTAATCTTCCAACTGATGTAATCATTAAACGTAAATGAATTTTTAACATGCATCACCCGGTATTCTCAGCACTTTCCAGTGCCCAGTAAAAAAATCACAACCAAGAGGAAACCATAGTTGGTGGTATCGGTTGTTACTTGGTGGAAACGATTCAACATAAAATACAAAAAAAACTTAATTTCACTAACTATAGTTCACCTGAAGATGATATATAACTATCGAAACCCAGGTTGTGCCAAATCAAGTTTTAAGAAAAATAAAGTTTTTTGTCTTTTACAGTGGAAACTAATTTTGCATGATAAATAAATTGCAAGCATGAATTTTAAAATTTTAGTAGCATGCCTTATTTGTGCACAATTTGGCAAAAAAATTAATTCCCTAATTTTTAAAACCACTTTACCGCCCTATTTTGATTCATTCTTATATTTCATAATGCATCAGAGCAGTCTATCCAATTAAAAGATTGTAAATAAAACAATACTACCTATTAAGCTAATGATCATGGCCGACTCCCATCACAAGGAAGAAAGTAGAAAAACTTCTAACATCCGACGAAAAGATGCACTGATATTAACGCAGTACATGCGGCACATATGGAGTTAGGCAGATTCATGATGTGGAATAACGTCTGGTGAAGAGAGTACAGAGTCTTCTCTGAGGAGTGGTGCTGCGGAAAATGTTATATGAGTACCGATGCCACGTAGATACATTTGTAGGAATAGAATTCAGCTTAAGAACGCAGGATTCCGGATTTATACCAGCGTGAAGTCTTCCGGGAAAAACCCCATCAAAACCCACACCGAGCATTTTGGGAAACCAGACGTGAAACCAGGAAAAGAGCCATGACTTAGCGAATTTAACACGCCTAAGGGCTTAGCACCAATCTCACCTGCCAGGCGACCTCCGGGTTCGCGAAAATCATTTCATCGATGTGATTATATGAAAAGGACTATAGAGAAAGAGGAAAGAGGAAGACTGGAAGCCTTCTAACTCTTGTGTTACCGACAAATATTGGGAATGAGTTGGGTGGACAGAGTTAGAAACAAAGGGGTGTATCCAAAAGAGTGGGGGGGCATAATGTCAGAGAAGGCACCATCTAATGGGAGGGCCGCAATACTTGGCACAAGTGAGGAAGGATGCAAGATGATGTTATGAAGACGTGAGAATGAAACCTCAGGAAAGAGACAAATGGACCAATATAATCGAACCAATCAAAGGAATTCCAGCACCAAGAACAAGATTTGAAAAGGAGCGTATTATCAACACGTGGTGCATCTTCTGAAAATGAAGCTCGGACTCCATCTTGAGTGCTTCCTTTTCCCTCCACTTAATTAGTTCACAAGAATGTCGCCTCGATCGATGCAAATGACCGGAAAGCTTTCGACCCCCGGCCTCCATCGCCAGTGACCAAGACCGACTGAACCGTATTCGTCACCCAGGTGAAGTAAATGGGTATTCCGCCCCGCTGAAATGGAGGAGGGGGGACGCCTTCCTTGAAATTTATTTCTGGTCAGCTTCGTGGAAAGTCGTTGAGTCGTCGCGGATATGAACGACGCCGCTCAACGCGCAAAAGCGGTCGACTTGGGAGAGTCCACACTTGTTCCGATCGCTTGGTTAATGAGGTCTCCCTCGCCTCCCCCTCCCCACCCCCCCCTGGAATGGCCGCCAATCGGCGCCCGACGCGCACTTCAAAACTGACGGCTTTCGGCAACCATTATATTGTGCTTCGGAATTTCAAATGAGTCAACAATCGACCACGGTTTCAACTTTTATACGCCGTCCTCAAGGCGTCCTGTACAAATGAGAGATTTCGAGGCAAGAAGCTCTTAAAACCACCCCCCAGAAAATATCAAACTTTAAAGAGAGACTCGAGGTGTAAGTACATATTCAGACTTGACGATCGGAAATTCACAAATCAAGAAGTTTTATTTCCCAGTAGCACACTTCCGTCAAGTACGATTGGAAACTTTAGATTTTCCTCCGTGATTCGAATGTGTCAGTGAAGGATTTTATGTTCCGAAAGTTGTCTGCAGAATTCCGAATGTCAAGCCGGAATATCAACTTTTATCTTGACTTTCTAAAGTTTAATTTGTTCCTGGAGGCATATAAGGGTTTGCTACAAAATCATATGTACAAAGCACATTGAAAGTGACATATGGGCGTTAAAACCACGGTGGGTGGATATAAATAAAATCTGTGAAAAATTTCAATGGTTTAATTACAGTATCATACTTCTAAGGGCCAGAAAAATTTAAGGTTGGCCGCTTTCAGATTCACGAAACGACAATCTTCGCTAGGAGTAGGTATATGGGAGACGGACAAAAAGGTAGAAGAAATTTCCAGGGGTTATTCAGGATTTGTACCGTAGGTACCCTAAATACCGGTACGCAGGAAAATCATGACATTCCTCTTTACCTAGGTATCAGTACCAACGCCTATGATTTATTGACATTGCAAAAGGTTAAGAAAGAAGAAACGTTATTACGATACCAATATCTAGGGTAGAAATCCTAGTTACTGGCACCTAAGGCAAGAAACCTGGGCGTTTCTCGGTACTTAGACACTGGTTCCAACCCCTGACAATTTCAGTTTCTCCACCTCAAAACTCATAAAATTTCTAGAAATATCCCAAGACCATCTCGTAATTTGAATCAAAATTTGGGATCATAGGGTGACGTAGCGGGCTACTGGGTATGTGGGTTTCGCTGCTGACCGGAGAATCCTTTCTATAAATCCCGGGAACCACCATTCGGAATTCCCCTCTAAATCCGAACTGTGAACATTTCTGGCTCACGGAATTTTGTGGGCAACCGTATGTAACAAGGGAATGGGAATTGACCCCCACCACCGTAAATGTGAGAATTAACTCGAGCGCGAACAACACCGTCTGAGTGATTGATTACAGACGGAGGTAATCCCATATTATGCCACTCACGTCACGGCTCTGCAAAATTCGTGGCGGATACTTAGATGTTCTAAGAAGAAGAAGAATTCAAGATCTGGAAATTCCTAGTCGACCTCCGATAAGCCAATTGGTGTACTGTTCGCAAAGGAACCATCATCAGTGTATCATTGCGACGATTTCTTGGCCGTAGCCCTCCACTCTTCACCTTTCAAATGCAAAACTCCTTATTCCCGGATAGGTCTCTAGCTCTTCCGCCAAGCATCCTTCTTCTTCACTTGGCCTAGTTACGCACTTGTCCCTCGGCCTTCATCCTTGCGCCTTCCCTTCTCCTGCCCCTTCACTTATATTCCTCACAAATCCATCTTATCTCAATGTGCACTCAATCCATCTCGTTCATCCTTTCCTTAGAGTGCGAAGAGATCACGGTGTGTCTAATTGGAAAGACAAAGCCGGAAGGACGATAATTGCTGAAAAATATTTACGAGTTACCCAATAGCGTCGTTTGCACGGCGTATACGTATGCCTACGACCTACGCCTACAGAGATTTTCGGTTGGTATGCACCATTTTTTTTCTTTTTCCCCATTTAATTCTCCGTATACATCCTCGTGTAAAATTGCATCTCCCCATTTCATCTCCAGCATCCACCTCCAACAGGAGGAAACCTCAGGTACCTACGGACAATTCACAGAAATTCGGCAATAATTTCAAATTCACTAGTTGGCCAGAAGAACAAAGCGACGTCACTGGATACAAGGATCAGTATGCATTGCGATATCGCGCAGATTCTCCTGACAAACAGCTAAGTGACGATCGCAATTAGTGCCATATACCTCATCAAATAAATCCGAATTTATGTACCGCTCACCACGCTTGCGATGATTCAACACGGAAGTTTAAGTCACACCCCTTCGGAGGCTGCCTACCGAGATTTTTTTACCACCCTTCCGATGAAAAGTGTTCGGTGAATAGAAAGCGACCTCGAGCGTGGACACGAATTCAGGGTGCGCGAGCCCCAAGGCGATTGCAATCGCGACCCCGAGCGCATATGGCGAGAGCGTGGCGTGAGTTAACGTGCGTCCACAGACCCTCGGAACGGCACGCAACCAAAGGACGTTGCATCCTTGCAGCCGACAGGCACAAAAAGAGGCGGATCCCATCCATCACCCATCCCGATACCATCTTGAGGTAACATGATCAATGGGTATGGGTATTATGGGTACAATTAATTTTATTCCCTACACCTAATGAGTCCACCTAATTGTTGGGAAGCCCTACGTGGACAGCTGAGTATAAAAATAATAATAATAATAATAATCTTAAAACTTCCTGGATTATTATAAAATACGAGACATTATTTTTTAATGATAACCAACAAAATAACTAATAAATTATTATCTTCAATCATAACCTACTTAAGCGCAAGGTACCTCCTTATACCACAAAGCCAAATCTAAAACCGTTCATTTTCCGATTAAAAAAAAAATAAATGGAGACAAATGATACCGCATAAAAAAATATTCTACAACACGAAAGAGAAGGTATCTTTGAAGTTTCTCGACACGACGTGCATTATAGCGCGTTTTATTATGCTCCCGCATTTGAAATGAATGTCCGTTCTAAATGCATGAAATTCCAACTTTTCAATATAGGTACACCGAGTTCCAAGAGCAGTCAGCTTGTTTCAAGTCGCGACATGGAGTGTGGGTCACAATGGTCGGGTTTGAGTGCCACGGCGTTGATCATGAGGGTTACCATCACATATTGCATTAATGGCAACATTTGAAAAAGGAAATTAAAGGGTGCCAGGTGTACTCACGATAATGATTGGTGTGGCAGAACGCAACGGTAGCATTGAATTCAACTTACCTGTAAGAAAGATAAAAAAAACAGGTTAGAAATGAATTCTCATTGTGAAGAATGCAGAAAATACACAATTAAATGGATAATGAAAGTGATGCGGATGCTCGTGAGTGTAAAAGCTATTATATGGCTCCGATCCATCCGTTTTATTACTTTTAATTGCAGACTTAATGGCTAAATTGACAGTAATTTTGATATATAAATATGAAACAATTACCACTATATGGTCGCAAATTATTACAAGTTACAAATGCATATTACTCTAGGAGAGTTATTTTAAATAGTATGTTTTATTAATATCAACCAAAAAACTGAAATCAACTTCGCCCCAAATGAGAAGGAATCCGATAAATAATCAGGACAGAAAACAAGGAATGAAATTTTTGGAAGAAACTATAAATATGTATACCTAAGGAGAAAGCGGCATATAAAACATATCTAAAATCTTAATCGACTGACGGGAAGAATGAACATTTTTTTAAACAATTTTCATACCTGTAACAACAGTCGGGAGACACCAAAGAAATTAGACCCTAAGAAAAATATATACACGCTAAAACTTTAGGCATACGGTTCATTGCAGACCAAAAAACTCAAATTAAAATCGGGTGTTAATATATTTAAAGTTTTCAGTTGAATTTTTATTACATATCCTTGTCCCGGGCATTGTTAGATGGTGTAGGATAATTAAAACGATTCACGTGGCCACGGTTGAAATTAGCAAATAGGGGCGAAATTCGATGAGCACTTGGTAAAATCAATACTTTCGCCGATGACGCAATCCTTGACAATGCGCATTTCGCACTTTCTGATAACAAACATTATATGCACCAACCTCCCCGGTGTTAAAAAAATAAAACGAGCAAGAAGCTTTCGAAAACAAACCGGCGTCGGAGTCGTACGCTAACTTTCCCTCGCAACTCCATCCCCTTCTCACTACCGGGACTCGCCATACTCGACGAGGGGCGCCCGCGAGCTTTTAACAATGGAAAGTGCGCTTATGTAAACAGCTCTCTCGCGAGTCCCACCTCACCTCCCTCGGGAGGTGGACGCCTCTCGTCCGGGCGATACACCGCCCTTCTCGCGCGGCGGAGTGGAGATAGCAGACCAATTCCGCGATCGTCGTCTCGACAGCGACGGGAATCCGCTCCGAGGGAAACCTTGGGCCCGGCAAAACGATGATAAACGGGCACGCTCTCGGGGGGGATGAAATACGAGCCGCGTTGGGCGATCCCGGCGGCGCGTGAGGAGGATATCGAATCGGGGGAAAGAAAATAAGTCGGAGTAAATGGGGGTACACCGGAGTGGGGGGGACGGTCAGCGTTCTTCGAACGAAAAAAGAAAACTTTCCGCATCGACCTTGGGCCCGTTCAGAGCGTAAGTGTACTACACGCCCCCCTCTCTCTCTCTCTCGTTCAATGGTGGCGCTAACGCAACACCGCGCCGGCTCCTCCCACTCGGAAAGAGGGCCGCGGAGCCCCCTCCTCTGCCGGCCCTCCCCCTCCGAGGTGGATGCGGAGGGCCGTTCGCGAGCTTGGAGCAGGGGGACCGTTATGCCACGCACCACACGACGCGAGGCTTTTCAGAAACAAAGCGCGGGCCACCGGGCCTATGAGACAGCACAAATTTGATTGATAACCCCGAGGGATTCGTATTAATTAACCCAAGGGATTGCCGCTGTGGTTGGAACGAGGGCTAACTGCGAGGGGGCGACATGACTCATTGACCTGAGAAACTGCCTCGAAACCATATACAGTTAAAATATATAACGAATTTATATTTATGGTAATTGTGTCCATTCTCCACAGAATAGCCGATTAATTACCATCAACTTTCTGGAACAATGTAGCACACTCGCCCACGTATTTTTCCTTCGTTAATGGGAATGTTAAAGAAATAAATCTTATTCAGTTCGTGAAATTTTCATTTCCAGCCACGTCCCATCTCACGCAAATTTTGGGTGGTATCAATAGTCCTTACTCTTCAAGTTTTTATTTTCAAAACCTATAGTTAATTTGTTACCATACGGTGAATAAAATGGCATTGGCTCCAAAATGTTATTGATAATTAGTGAGGTATTCTTGAAAGTTTCCCACTAAAGCCATAATTAAACCAGGTTTGAAAATACTTCTTTTGACAAATAATGCAGCTTTCAGATTCATTCGACATGCTGTACAAATGAAAAACAAATTAAATAATTCTCGAAAGAAGTATATCGTAATTTTAGGAAAGTTATTGGTCCGCACGACGTAATTTGATGGTTGACATCTTATGAGTCATGGTATGATCGTTCATCAAAGCATGTCCCTTCTTTGTCAAATGTCTACTTCCGTTACCATGATGCAACGTTCACAGATTCGCCCCCAATTTTCACGAAAGAACGACGTGGCAAAAGACGCTTCCGATGCAATATTGCCACAGACTAGATTTAGACAAATACCACGCACGCACATTCCTCGTTAAGTAGAAAAGATTTGTATCGAATGATGGGACAGTGGACGACAGCTGCTCATCGGGGCGCGGGAAAAGAAACCAGCGCGATTAATTCTCATCTAACCTTTCAAAGGGAAATATGGAATGTAGGACACAAACAAACTCATGAGCCGAAAAACAAGACACAAGAATCAACAAACTGATTTATAAAATGAAGTTAATGTTAACAGTATACGTCCATGCAACAAATTCAACTTCATTAACGTATATTGGAATTGTATGATATTGTAGAGAATGGTGGGGAAACCTTTTCCTGGCTATCGCTTCCTTAGATCGCGCCACAATAGGCGTTCACATTTTTTTCGAGCTATTGCTACATAGCCAAAGGCGAAAATATAAACGGCATCTGCTGGAGACACTACCAATGACTTTTTTTGTTTTACTGCCTGGGCACACTGAATATGATAAATATATAATATTATCTAATGGGTCAATGAAATTCTAAATACGCTCTCGGCCGTCTATTTTGCGCGACATAAAAAAAAACAACAGGGTTAAATGCGCATATTCATGAGTTCAATCTACTCCTTTGATAGGATGAGGGGCCAATTGGTCATTAGTTCATGTTATCACAATCGGCGATTTTGGACAGCTACAAATGACACTCTTCAGCATCCAGATGCCATAATAGCCGTCGGAACGAGTACATTTTAACAATAATGTTTTCATATCGACAATGGTTGTAGTCTTTTTAAACGGCCACATTAGATTCGGGTTTAAATTAAAATTTCCATTTGAAACAACCCGGATGAAAAATAGAAAGTACCTCCAAGATCAGAAATTTTCGATGTATTTAATTTTTCAAAACCCAAACATTTTAAAGGTCTCTAAATCGGATGGTTGAAATTTGAAAAATTGCTTCTTTAAACTGTATTTCTAAACTGTTTAAGTACGTGGACGTAATTAAGTAATATGTAGCGCTCTCCATAAATTAATCTTTAGACCTAATAATTTAAGTCCATGTTTAAATTCATCGACCAAAAGTTGGAAATTGCAAGGCTATTATTCAATAACTTTCAGCGAAACTGCTTGAAAAAAAGTATAACCCGTCTGAAAATATCGTTTTCAATATTTTTATCGTGGAAAAAAACAAAAAGTTTACAAATAATTATGGCATGAAGCGCAAATTGGATAAAAATAGTTATAAAAGGAGTCGTTGGTATATTTTATTCTGCATTTAATGGAATTATAACTTCAACCAGAAGCCCCCTAACATAAATGTATGGAGTTATTTACGAGTATAATAGAATAACTGAACTAGTAAAAAGAGAACACGAGTGCCAGTTAAAAAATAAAAAATTAATAAATTCCTTGCTATTGAATGAAAAGGAGCCCTCTAACAAAAGATGGAGATAAAAATATCGTTAATTAAATATAGATATAACGTTTTTTTATGCTGGAAGACAACTGGTAACATGAAGGCAAAATAAAACATTGGGGAATATGGAAAATTATGATAAATATAAATCGTTCAAAAATGATGTTACCAAAATTACACTTTTAACATTCACGTTTAAAGGAGCAAACTGCTTCGTTGCAAGTGGAAATGAATTACCAATGAAGGAGAAAAAAAGCTTGAATTTCATTAAAATTTCATTTCGGAACTTTTTACAGATTATGTGAAAAATGTGCCAATATTATGGCAATCATACCTTTCATAGAAAAACGCAGCGATGAAATGAAATATAAACGCATCCCTAAACATAACGGGAAGTGAGAATCGGTTCACAACGGCAAATTGGTACAAGATGATCTTAACAAAGAGATTAAAGTATGAGTTGGCTGAAATTTCCTCTTGGTATGTAAATGTATGCGTATATCAAGTTGCACTCCATGTTAACGGATGTCGAATGCTAAGTGGCAATGTAAATTATTTCTCGATGTAATTCATCACACCACGGCACAAGCATGACAATGGAGAGATTCGAAATCTCTGTCCTGAAGCTAATCAAACTAATCGCAAGCTCAGCTTGGCGGTCGCGATTGGTAGACGAAAACGTTGGCAGAATTAAAGATAAAACTCTTCATAGGTAATATTTGACGCAGTTCAATAAATAAGGAAAGTTTCCCTGCTTTTTCTTACGCTGGAAGGAAAACGTTTAATCATTTTATGCACAATTTATTGTTAAATGAAGATATCCATTTATATTCCGATGTTTAATTTACTCGCCTAAGTCTTGAGACACAATTCTTTGTAAAATAACTAGGTATATATATTCGCCTACGAATAAATATTCTATGCAATCTAAGACTTATATGCAACGGCAAAGAGTAGGATGATATAACTGAATTAAAAACTGCAGTACTTTTCATCACTGATACTCACGATCTCATTCCCACACCCGATAAAATAATCTAAAAGTTTAACTAAAAAAATAAGCGTAACAATCAATTACGTCCGGCATTTTCAGATAACGCAACAACCAATTACGGCAAATTGTAGGGAAACTAGGCGATGCCCCTTAAGGACGAAACGGTTGACACTGTCTTTATATGGTTGAGACTGCTCTAAACGTGCCCAGAAAAGACGAGGACTGGATCGGAAAAATGTGATCCAAAAGATAAGGAATAAAGGGAGCGCTTTTTTTTTCAAACAAATCATGGCGCTGGTGTGGCGAGTGACGTGACTCAAAAGTTATAATCGGTGTCCGTCCGGTGTGGGACACTTGAGGTTCGCTCGGAATGGGCGTCCGGCGACATGTCACGCTGGCGGCGTGCTACAAAGCGCACAGGGAGGTTAGGGGGGGGTGGAGTGGGATCCCTCCCCCACCCCTCATCCCCCACACCCCAGCCAGCCAAACAACCATTCTCCCGCGAATAAGGTCGCGAGCGCGCGTCCTTGGGGACGGGGTGGGGCGTGAGGGGAAGATATTTGGAATGGGGCGGGGGTGGAGGAGGGTTTGCGGGAGGGGGGAATGGGCGAGGCGCTTGTAAGTAGGGGTGTAAACACGCGACAGATGGACGCAGACAATCGGATGAACGCGAGCGCCCGCAATTTAAGCTCCACGCAAACCTCTGCCCTCCGTCGTACATTCCACGGTGCCTGAGACCTACTACCTCGCGCGTTGAATGCCCATCGAAAATTCGGAGCACTTTGTAAGGGGGGGGTGAACTATTTTCGGAATTGAGAACGATACTGAGAATAGCTGCCCTGCCGTTGAAAATGGTTATGAGCGATTTTGAGGGTCATCAATTTTGGAACTCCTCGGAAGCCAACGGGAATCACGAAGATTAAACGCACGGCTCAAAATGTTAGATAAATGCAAATCGTTTGCGTCAATCAACAACATAGAGTATCATTATGACACCGCATTGCGATGGTAGATGAGAGCACAACGAGAAGTTAAGGAAACTGATTGCATATACTTACTAATATAAGGAACGCATTTTACCCATCTCACAAATTGTGTCCAAACAAAACGGGAAACAATTCGAAATTCCCGAGAATAAAGTGACAAATACGCTAATTGCCCTAATGGTGGACAAATAAAAAAATGTCACCGACACTAAATAACCCTAATAGTCGGTAAACACCCCGTGACACACGCCCTCGAAACAGATTGCAGGATGGGTTGTAGAAGACGGTGCGTGGCCGAATATTTTCTGAAACGAAAGAATAAAGATAAACAAGCCGGAATGGCTAGTGGCGCAACACCCGCCCCCCTCCTGCCACACGCCC
>LYUA01001169.1:167716-180642 GCA_002093875.1 Calopteryx splendens | reverse complement strand
CCACCCCCCCCGCGTCTCGTTAGAGAAAATCGGGAGCCGCGGGGCGACGCCAAGCCGCGGGCAATTTATGGACAGCGAGCGATCGGGGAACGCCTCCCATAAGTGGAAAAAGAAGTCGCGAGATAGCTTCGAGACGCCCGTGTTCGAGATACACACCAAGTGCGGAGACCTCCCGAGCCGACCTACATCGAGCGGCGGAGATGCGGACGATAGCCTCAGTACACTTCTGCGGCAACTGTAACACCTACATAGGGAACTGGCACTGGCACTTGCACACTCTCGGTAGCCGTGGGTGTAAACTCATACCTTGGGGACGCAGCGAATTACCGGTTCCAAAAGCTTCACCCTACAAACACCTCTGCAAACAGTCAAGCCAAAAAGTAATTCAAGCTTCTGAAATGCTTCCCACTTATTCCTATATTGCATTCACCCTCAGCTAAATGCATGAGGAGTCTATTTTAATGGAGAAATGACTGTCTTTCATTGGTATAAGATCTGTGTAAGACCAATTTTAGACTATTGTATAACAGTATGAGACCCACGCGTTGGAGGACGCATTGCAAAACTGGAGAAAGTACATAGGAAGGCGTTCAGATATGTATTGAGGAAAAGTAGGAGGATGGAGAGCGTGACAGAAATATCAAAAGTTCTGGCCTGGGAGACACTACGAATTAGGAGAAAAAGAAGTAGGCTCTGTGAAACGTTCCACGTTCTTAAGGGAGAAGAAGTATGGGGAGGAATGCGAAAGGAGGGGGAAACACCAAACTTCAAGGGAAGGAATGACCATCAACACAAGGTGAATTGCCGGTCGCAAAGGACTAATATAAAAAAATTCCACGCCTCAATCAAGCCATCGTTGATTAGAACAGTAGAAAAACAGAACTATTTTAGCCATTTCTAAGCAATGTAAATATTTTTAAGAACATATGCAAAAAGTGTCTTGAGATAATTAACATTTTCAAAGTAACAACATATTTCTGTTCATTATTACGTTCTTTTTTATTTTCCTGGAATGTTTTCAGTTTACTGATTTTAAATTTTTAGTTTGAGAGGTTCAAATGATTTTTGTATGTAAATTAACATGTATGATACACAATAATAATTATTGTTTATTTGCCTACACTATTTCACTTTTATTGCCTGAACTAAAAAACATTAGCAAATGCATATATTTCACATTGGTGATTTAAATTGCACATAGGTTTTAAGAACTTAAACGAAGCTTCTTCCCTTCGAAACTTAAGACAATAAAGGGGTGTAGATAAGAGAAGAATATAATCAATGCGCCCAAAGAATCCATTTAAATTACCCATGAAAATTTAAATTACCATTCCATCGGGACCATGTACAGGAGAAATTCATCAATATCTAAAACAAAAATCAAGTAAAATTGGTTCATCAGATAATTCTTCAGAGGCATATGAAAGAGTTCCCATTCCTTAGTTGCCCAATGCCCATTTCAACGCCAGCAGTTGCATGCTTTATGATACGGTCAACTAATTGATGCGGAAGAGCCACTTCATACCTCGAATCACAAAGCTTCCTCGCGATCTTATTTATTGCGCATGAAAAATAAGGCATGAACTGTTGTCATATAATTTAAAATAAAAAAAACGAACGCGTGCATTCTAATTACCCCATGGAATTACACAGCTTAAACCGGGTTTTAGACATACGTAACTCGAAATAACCATAAATTATCATCCTTCCTACATGGTATCTGAGTTTTTTTTTAATGCATTAAGTGAAAACGCCATTTGATTGCTTTATTTCATCTACGAGAAAGAAAGCCGGCAATTGGTTACAAAGAAATACCATCCTGCCACAAAAACCTAGAAAAATAAATATTTTTTTGTCAACAGTTAAGCCTGGTGCGATTTAAGGCGACGCTACCGGACCTTGGAGAGGAAAACACGCTCATCCTCACGAGCAGGCAAGGCAACGCGTGCACCTTCCCATTATATACGCACGCATCAAGATAATCGAGCGAGAATGGGTCCCGGTAGGCATGACATAATTGTGCGTTCGGGTCGGCGGCAGGGGTCGGGGCGTGGCGTGACTTCCTGTCGCACCGGCGACAATCGGTCGAAGACGACGCGAAGGCTGTGGGGGGGCGGGGGAGCCTTCGGAGGTGCGGGAGGGCCGCACGCGAACAGCCCAGTCACCCGGAGACGGACTCCTGCCCCCACCCCGGGAGCGTGTCCCGAGGACGTCTCCCCCCTTTCCCCACCCAACCCTTCCGCTCCCCCCAGGGACCTCCGACTCCCCCGCAGAAAAGACAGTAGTCGCGCTGATACGACGGAGGAGGCAATTGTGACGAGCGGCGCGTCCGCGGCCAAGTTTCACAACCTGGGCAAGGGACGGCGTTTGTCGCCTTCGTGTCTCCACTCCCAATCGCCGGGGGTGGGAGCCAAATCGCAAATTGCCCACCCACACCGTGCGAATAAAGACAGGTGTCTTTCTTTTATTTTCGCGACCTTAGGATTGGATGACTGATGATGAGATGAGATGAGTATCGGCCGCGGAGAAAAAGCACAAAAAATTGTAAATAGGTAAATATGGCGTGATAAAAAATTATTAGTCCGGCTAAATTTGAGAGAAGAAATGGGGCGGGGATCGTTCACAGGCGGATGATTACAAGGACGGCTAATCCTCTCAGGACAAATTTGAAACATCTCTTGTTTGAAGGTGTAAAATAAAAACATTTCGATATTCAAAATCAATCGTAATAAGGTAGGAGAAATTATGAGCATAGTAATGGGAAGAGTAAAAGGAGAGAAAAAGAGAAGCGACCGAGCAAAATGCGAAAAGATAATTCAATAAATGGAAGATATATTAAATACCAATTGTGAGTGTCCATGAACTGAGAAAAATATAGGTTACGATGTGACTGAACGGCTCAGTGGCAAGAGGATAATGGTACGAAGCCACATCCCTGCCGAAGAAGAGAGCCGATCGGGATTTGATCAGTTATTTGTTCATATTTACGGCCTCGCATTGAACCCTTTCCAAGCACCGCAAAATGATACGTCAGCATATAATCATGTCCCAAGGACCATTAATAGCATTTACGACTCAGCACTGGTCTGGTCACAGCCATAAAACCGATAAGCAAACGGCTCTGAAATATTATCCACCCTATTGTACTAAATACGTTTTCAACATGCTGAGCCTCAATATGTTTAACTTCTCCCGAGTAGGTACTCTACCCCGTAAATGATACCTATTTTACTGCAACCAAATACATTCAGAATTTGTTGGCTGCATTACACTTCACGCCTTGAACATAAAGAGCTAAGAAAGAGTCACGCACCATTACGAAAGAATCTCAATAAAGGCAGAGAAGGGTCATTGATATTCTTTACATCTCTGTGTTGCAATCTTTACTCATTTAAAGGTTACATTTAAGATTTATTAAAAAAGTCCTTAATCCTACATTCTGCCAACTTACTCTCACCCACAAGATATGCATTTTTCTCGCAAGTTTTTAAGTCAAAGAATGTTTTAGTAACAAAATATCGCTCAAAAGCACAAGTTAGTCGTAGCACAAAATTATTTAGCTTTCCACAAATATTAAAGGTTTGGAAAATAACGGTCTCGGTGGTTTTATTTTTCGGCGAAACAAAGTAGAATCAGGGGGCGTTTAAATACTTCATTGAGAATTTATAGAAAAAGAACGATACACCAACATGGCACGGAATAAAATGACCACTATGGTTTGTAAGGCCATATTGAGGAATAATTATGTTGAACTGAGGAATTGGTCGTTATACGATAGCAAGAATTGACATAAAATAATGTTTTATGGGATTTAAAATCAATTACAAGCTGGAAAAATAAATAAAAATAATATTACCCTAATGTTTATATACCTCGCGGGCCTCACTGTTAATATTTTTGTACCAAAATAAAAAATATTTTGGATAATACCTTCTCGCCCAATGCCCTGTAAACACTATGTCTCTCGTGAGTTCATCTATCGCCCTACATGAGCCCTTGAAGCTCACTTAAAAAGTATTAAGCTTTTCACCACCATTCCCTGGCAAGGCTTTGACCTCTACTTGAGATGCACTTATTAAACCCAGTTTAAAAAGGATGCAACCTTAATGCAGTAAATTACGCTTAATAACACAAGGCGAAATAAAAAATAACGCGTGCGATTCTAATCCTCGGCACTCCATGAGGCGTGAGAATGAAAGGGATGAATCCCCTTAAGCCTTAACCTCTTCAATTATCCATGACTGTATGCCTCCTAACAAGATAATGGACGAGCGAGATGGCCTTTTTTTAAAAAAATTGGCCGCCTTACTCGAACAAATTAAAGCGCCTTAAAGTGAAACCCCGAGATGGTGTGGGGGATTCGAGGGATATGCGCCTGGAACGTCCAATCCGATTAGCTCCGAGGAGCGGGGGAATCCCAAAAATACAGCCAATCAACCATTCACAAAATCTTCCCAAGGAGAACCAATCCAGTGACATAAACAGCTCCAAGCTTTGACCTCGGCGTTAATTTTCCGGGATCTTGGACAGAAGAAGTCTAAGGGATCCAAAAATTACGTTCACACTCGGGGCGCTGAAATAATGAATCGAGGTTGAGAATGGGGTCGTGCACTCGGACGGAAAATCTGAATATTATTCATGGACTCAGTGGATGAGATCCAAAAAAAATGATTTTTAGATAAAAAAATGTTTCTTCCGTGGCCATCCGTTATCTCGTAAAACTAAAATGAAAATACTCGAAAACTTGCTTCGTTAACAGTTCCTACGTAATCCGAGAGAGCCAGGAAAGGTTCGACCAACGTCATTGGTTCGGCACCGCAAGCACCGTGGCGATTGGATGGAAGCGACATTTGACGTAATGTGAGTCCGTCCCTTTTAGAAAAAGTGTTGAGAGCTTCGAGATGTTCAGCCGACGATAACATGGAAACTTGGAGACGGATCAAAAAGAACGTCTATTTAATATTTTAAATCCAAATAAAATGAAATAAAAAATCTGTGAACGATCCCTTGTCACGAAGCAGCAGGTTGTTTCACCTCGATAGAATTATCATCCGCAGCAATGGCACGACCACACCATAGAAAGTATAAGATGAAATACATTTAGTGAAGTCACGTACGGTTATAGTTTGCTAATCCTCTTGAGACATTGGTGTTGAAAAGGCCATGAGCAAGATTCATTCAGTCATTCTGAAGCTGTTACATTTTCATTATTACCACCACCAAGCCACACTTTTGTTTAGGTTTCCGGAGAAGTCGGACAGGAGATATGTGAAACAAAAACAGATTTGACGTAAAATAATCAGACGTGTGTGAGTGTGTGCAAGAATACGTGACAAATTTCCCTAAATCACGAGGACTTTAAAAGGACTGAAATGAAATAGGGGTGGACGATATTGAAAACCGCGGGGTATTAATAAGCTTGCTCAACAACATGTCGACTATGCCACCCTTACTCCTTCCAAGAAAGGGAGCATCTGAGGTTCTCAATTTCGTCCAATAAAAACCGCCCACTCCATCAGATCCCCGCCCGATCTCCATCACCCGCTTCATGAGGGAATGTTGGCTCTCTTGTTATTTTTTTGGGGGGGGGGGGTTGCTCACACTGCAAGGAATCCCTTCNTTGTTATTTTTTTTTGGGGGGGGGGGTTGCTCACACTGCAAGGAATCCCTTCAAGTGCTCCCCAACGTCCCGAAAAACCCTTCCCTCCCAACTCTCGCAGGGAACCCTTTCCCCCCTCCTCACTCAGAGCCCTCTACTTTAAACCAGGGAGATGAGGTCACGCCTGACTGCAGGGCACGTCTATCCCTCGGGGGTTCGTCGCAAGAAAACCCTTAAAAACGATTTAATCTCGCCAACTGCGCATTTTCGACGCATTTTTTTTCACTCGCCTCTTACGGCCACCCTCCGTGCGTCCGGAGCACGAAACTGGTCTGCTTCTACGGCATTGATGCCCCCGCTTGCCCACTCTTAAACGAGATTATATAAAAAAAGGCGTTACAGGGGCTTGATCTAGGACTCTCCGGCCTGGTTCCTAGCGGGAATTAGGCGAACCGATTATCCGAAATTTACTTTTTTCCACACGTCGGTGCCATTATCTTTAAAAAATTAACCCGTTCGTCCGTTCAATGAAGTGGCAGTGAACATTCTCAAACAGGAAGTAAACAGAAAGTGGCCAGTCTACGCGTTCTCCGTGAAACGACCGTCGAAAAAGACACAGAAACGACTGCTCCGCCCCAGGATCAGAAAGATATTGAACTTCGATCCTTCGTCGAAAGCTTAGAAAGGAAGATTGACTCCGAACGAATGAAAAAGTGAGGAATGGATTGACTTGATTCTTCATTCGTTTGATTTTCATTCAAACATTGCTCTTCCATCAAAGAGATATATCGACCAAAATGTCTTCTTCTTCATTGGCGCACGGGAGCATATGGGTCACATCCGCTCCGAGGGAAATCAAAGAAGTCATCTCTCCGAAGTATGGCTTCCAAAACCACCGTGGAAACCTCAAAAATAAGCGTCCAGTCGAAATAGGGAAATGATGAATGAGACATGGCGCACGTTTATGACGCGAGGACGGCTATCGCTGGATCACAATGGCTTTCATTCTAGGGCGAGGAGGAAAATGCAAAATAGTTTCTCCGTGCAACTCAATAAATTACACAAAGGGCATCATTATTATAACGTTCGGTGATATATTTTGAGAAATGCTTTGCACACCAGAACTATTACTGCAAAACTTCCTTACTTATACCATGAGTAAACAATCATCCGTATGGGAAGGATAGCACCAAAGACATTGGACGTGATAGACTACATGTGAACGATGATATTGCTTACTCATTTACGATCATGCCATCAACAAGGGAAAAAAAATAAGTGAAAAAGCGTTCAAAATCCTTATAGATAAGGGTCTTGAGCTACATTGACCTCTCAGGTCATCAAGAAGTGCTAACAAGTGCCACCAAACTCTGGTCTTCGCATACGGTGAAACGTATTTATGTCAATGGTTTTTTCCTCCAATAGTGAATCATCACATTAACCTTGAAGCCATGGGAATCCTAAAGGATGACATAAAAAGGCTATGATTTCAAACCGTTTCGAAAAACTAACTCAGTTCAAACATTCTCGCTTCACCAATTATATCGGCGATGGCCCAACCCGCAAAGGATTTATCAAGAAAAAAAAAGACTCGTTCTCCATGTCTTCGAAAGATCTGTGTCAACATGCCGTGCGCCCGAAGTCGATGAGCTGACCGAAGCAGGTGATCGACACACATAGAGTATGTTCGTAAACCTTGGCCGTGCGCATGCGGGCTAACTACCAGCGCCCCACAATGGGCCAAGGCGATCCTGTGGTCGGGATTTTTATCTTCCTTTTTATTTAGCGCAACAAAACAAGAAGCGGGGGGGGGGGAATTTCGTGCCCCGCGGCTTGATAGCGACAAAAATGAGAAAAACTTGACCAGTACAAGTACTTGACCTCTACTCTTAATGACTCGAAAACCTACTTTTGGAACATAGGGCTCAGACGATGCAGGGTTATTAGACAAGTTTCTAAATCGTGAAATAACTGCACACAAAAACCTTATCAAGTCAAATGATTTTGGCCACTTTTGAATGAAATCAAAGCTGCCTCAAGTCCACATATGCTCCAGTGCACTGTAATCATCATAACGCTCGTCCTTGGGGCATTTTGGGCATCAACAACAATTTATTTTGAAAATTTCGATTGTTAAAGGTACACATGATTTCAAAATTGGATGATTGGTCCAATTTAAAACGAAAATGATTGTATTAGAGCGGTGCAAATACCTCGAAAGTGTCCACTGGCTTTTAAAAGACCGCATACAGTCAAGGAAAAATAAAGGAAGCAATACCACTCGCGTAAAATTCACGTATTAAAGGTTAGGAGACAGTATCCTCCATCCCCAGAAAGCTCTGGTAAACAGAAAATCAGGCAGCTTGTCCTTGCCAAGAAATTTAACCACCCATATTTAACAACCTGGTAGGTACACACAAATAAGAACCCGATTACCCATTATCAACAGTGCAAATTTCCTATTACGAATTGAAAATTGGTTAGCAGCAAAAGGTGTTTACAAATAATGAAGTTACTCATCGATATTGACTTACTTTACTTAATTATCAACAGTGCAAATTTCCTATTGCGCATTGAAAATTGGTTAGCAGCAAAAGCTGATTACAAATTATGAAGTTACTCATCGATATTGACTTACTTAACGAAGGGATTGGATTTGAAGTTGGCAGAATTATTTTAAGTCCAAGAAATATTTCTTTGATCTAGTTAAGCATTTGAATTACATAAGAAAAAAAAATCATACCAATATCTGTCTTTCGGTATTAACGTATTATTCCCGTACTTACAGCGCAACACTTTCTAAATTTAAGAAAATAAGTCATCGTCGAAAAAGCATCGGATCGTATCGGATGCAACTATGACTACAAGGGAAAACAGGTCGAGTAATTGCGAAGGAGCTGTTCAAGTTGGCTACGCCACATCATCTTCTTAATGAGATGAATATAATTACAGAAGGAGAGGAATACCATTTCATAGTTCATGTTCAGAAAGGCAGTTTTCAAATTCCAAATGGAAATTTAATGACGTCAGTCATAAGAGTAGAAAGGATGAAGTAGGAAATCGAAAAGAATTCAAAGTTTCAGCAACCTCTTCCAAATCCAATGACCGACACCTTTAATTTTGTAGCCACATAATTCTACAAAAAAACAATGCCATGATTGATAAAGAAATGCAGTATAGATAATCCACTGACTTGGCTTTACTGGCTTCTCTATTGAGAATTTTAAAACCTGGATTGGTATGCCTATTTTATTTAGGAGAACAGTTATGACAAACGATAGTGCACAACAACTTACTTAGACTGAGATATAACAACATTTGCAAGCACGACAGTAAAGAAATTAATGAAACAAATATTATATCGTCAAGAGGACACCATTAAGAGAGATATCTATCGAAAGGTTAAATTTGATCGAAATATGAAAATGCAATTAGATTCAACACTTAAAAACGCCAAACAACACTCAATTGACAACAAAAACTACATCATACGGTAAACTTCAACCGTCAATTTAAAAAAAGTGCCATTTAATAGCCGAGGATGATCCGCCTCTGATAGCATTGGCATCATGCTTGGTATCATTAGTTACGAATACGCCCACACACTATTCTCCACTAATTGGCTGGCGTAATATTTTGGTCATCGTCATAACCTTAGAACGAATAAGTCCCAACAAGTTCATAGGTTTCCTAGAAACGCCAATGAAATTAACACAATTACAAATCATCTGCGGTGTAAGTCGAACGTGAACGCAGCGTTCGGCGTGGGTGGATAATTATTTTTCCACCTCCTCGCACGGACGGCGAATGCAACACGGGTAATAACGGTTTCAACCAAATCCCACACGTTCCGTTGATTCATCAGCAGTGGGTGCCGAAGAAACGCCACGCTCGCGCGAGAATTGGTAAACAGGATCCTCCTAACGGTCAACGGCGACCCATTCGGCGAAAAAACCTCTCGAAGGCGCAGGCAAGCAAGGCAAAGCCGACCCATCGCCCGCACCCCGGGCCCGTTTCCCTCCGCGGAGTTGCCACACACATTAAGTACGTCCGATCCGCGCGTTTAATTGGTGTTTGGGGTGCGTTCTATAACCCCTCTCTTTCCGGGCGGTCTGGGCCACGCGAATCGCACCGCGTGCACGGCAGGGTCACACTCGCGCCCTCCCCTGATTCGTTCGTTCCACGGCGACCGTATGCCACTGCGCTCAAAACCGACGCTTGGGATGGTCGATTTTTTTTGTTTTCATGCCGACCACACTGGAAAGCGAACAAATAAAAGGTCCATTCCACATTTGATTTTTCCTGCGCGCTCATTCAAACCTTAAATATGGACATAACCGTTTTCAGGCGAGGCAGAAAAAGAAAGTGCGTCAACAGCTCGACTGAGCCCGTCAGATTCCCAAAAGTAGGACCATTCAATGTTTATTCAGGACTTCCCCACACTCTTGAGCTTTCCTCTGAAATATTAGAAAGTTCGTCAGTAGCCAACAAGAAAAGGTTTCCTTTTATTCATCTGAGGCGTATTAACTGAAGTGGTAGGCAATTCAACGAGTGTCATTGGGGAATTTATGATCATATTGGGGAATTGGATGCATTAATAATTTCACTTAAACTGAAGTATATAAAAGAAGAAATGAAGAAATATATTAGAGAGAGCATCATATTTTTCAAAATAAGAAACACACAAAAAAAATCCATTGGTCGATGAAACCAAGTTACTTGATATTTCACACGGTCCACATGCACAATTGTGATACTGTAAAATGCCATATAAACTAATGTTTATTATATAAGGCAAACTGATACCCTTAATATCACGTTTTGCTTTATCAAATATACTTAAGATTACGGCTTTGGGTCTTTACTATACATTAGTCTACCCTATTGTTTGAGCATATTCATTGGGAATTCTTAGCGACTAATCGTGATTCCCGTTAACCTTTTTCATTTTTCATGCTTCACAATAATTATGTCAACTTATTACTCTAAATAAAGAGCAATACTGCATGGAGCAGGACTCAAAGCGCGGGCGGTTTGCAGTGAATGACAATAGGCATGTAAATAAAAAATATGCAAGTTAATGAATATGCTGCCAAGAAGAGAGTTGAATAAATGAGAAGTGTCTTTTAAATCAAAACATAAACAGGGAAATGAATAAGTGGCATTTCCCCCACCGAAACATGATGAGTGATGACGGGAGACTTCAACGATCGGAGGTCATCGGAAAGGGATAAAAGGTTAATGCGACTTTGAGTGTAATTAACGACCCAAGGATTCACCCATTGGGAATTCGCGAGTGATCCACACAACGATCGTGCCCGACTTCAAGACGAGCTGGATATCAGCCATACAAAGCCATTTTTTAAATATTAACTGCAATAAAAGTTACTTCATTGGCTCCCCGTAAAATAATTTGGGTCATTATTAGTTTTCTGTTTCATGTCGACAACATCCTTAAACTGCTGTGGACATTGATGTGCAATTTTTTTCGTGCAAAGACAAGCATTGAGGTTCACATAGAAATCTCATGATTACTTCGGAGAATGCCAAATACATAACGTTTCTGACAGAAAAAAGTTGAAAGAGATGATCGATTTCTGAAAGAAACATTTGTCAGACGCTACACATTAATAAAAAATATTATACGCCACTACACATTTACAATCAAAAATTACTAAGTCTTGATTCATAGCTAGGAAGGAATAAGCAAGGTAAAGCGATTTACCTGAGGTACACACCTCATTTCAACCTGCGTTTCTGAACCACAGATAAAAAAACTCTGGAACACGAATTTGCACCATCAGCTCATTCGAACTGGATAAATTTGGAAAAAATTAAATTTTATGGCGATTTTGAAACCACCACCTCGGTAAATTAATTTACGTGCCGAGGATGATGGAAATCGAACAACGCGGCAACTTTGGCCAGTAAAACCTTCGCAGCTCCGGTGCAACCTTCCACTGACCCAACTAATCAAAGCGGCCGACTGGAAGACCCCAGGATAACAAACGACCTGCGCTCCACAACTTTCCCCGCGAGCTACAATGGCACTTTTTTCCACCTTTAAGGATACACTCGCAAATAGGGTTTCCCCCCTCCCCCCACCTCCCCGCACACATTGTTCCCAGTGCATTCTCTTCAATTAGGCGAGGGGAAGAAGGAGCGCGTCGGCATTGGAAGAGAGAAGAATCCTTTCGCTTCCCTTCACGCCCTGGCGACAGGATTAATTGCCCTTCCGTCCTCGACTCCTTAATGCAGGACCTCTCTCTCCCTCCCTCCAACACGCATACCCTCCCCATCGCAACAATGGCCGGGGGTTTTCGCCATCTCCTTAATGCACCGCTGATCTCACTTAAAATAGAAGGATGCGCCGCAGATGGTGCAGCGGTCGGTTTCCCCGCAGCGGAGCGCGGTGCGGGGAGAGCGGGCGAGGGAAACAAACCACCGTCATCCCGGGCGAGGTGCTCGGGTCCTCCCCGTTGGTGCGCGGCCGCGCATCCCCTCAACTCGGCCGACGCATGTTAGATCGCTCTAAGGGTCGATTGCTTCGAATCGAGACTTTCCACCCCAGGAAAAAGGGGATGGGGAAACATTCCGTGACTCCCTAACTTTCAACGAGAACTCACATTAGAGCCTTCTTTAAAAGTGACTCATTAATGAGCACCTGCCACGAGAAATTGGCGAGTGAAAAATGAAAATCGCCATTTCGTCACCGGGAACATGATTCATATCGCCTTCAACTGAAGGACACCGGGCTCCAATTCGATTGAGAATGTTTTTATGATTATAATTGCTTCTAAAAATGTTTAAGGGACCTTAATGTTGGAATAGTATTTATTTTCTGGAAAGGTGAGCGTTTCTACGCTATTCTGCAATAAATTTTAATTAAAATGCGCTACGATTCAGCATGAGTTTGCACATCATTGCTACACTTAAATTAGCTCTGTTTAACCATATAATTCTCCTCATTAGATTATAAAATTAATTTTATTCTCCTTAAAGCCTTTTTTCTTTTAATTATTTTGACGAAAATCGACATGAAAAATGAATTTAGTTTCAGCATAGCAGGTAAAACATTTGAAAATGGAATGTATGTATACGTATGAAGTAGCACCTAACCTCTGAAAGTTTCTCTGTTAAAAAGGTATACGATCTGTGAAACCCCGGTCTCTTCTGCAAACGTCTTAAAACATTAGGACCCTAATCTCAAGATATAAGTGATGAATGAAATCAACGGTTTCAGGCTTGACTTTGTGGAACTTATCCATTACGGACAGAAATAATATTACTTAGTAAATTCCACTTGATATTTATTTTTACGACCCGG
>LYUA01001168.1:293357-304105 GCA_002093875.1 Calopteryx splendens | reverse complement strand
TACATATGTACTTCGCCTATGCCTGTCCAAAGTTCGGATGAAAAAGGATGGGGAATAAGACTTAACAGTTATAATCAGAGAAATTTTTGAAAAGTCAATATGGCCGAAATAATAGATAGGCATTAAATTTGTTAGTATTGACACTAGAATTTCATTTAAAATTGTTAAAAGCTAAGAAAAACACAAGGAATTCATTTCATAGTTAACAGTTTTGGAGTATACAACAATAGATTATTTAAAAAAACCATTGCTAATGCAATAAATTTACAGCGGCCTCTTGCTGAGGGAGGGGCTGCTAAGGGTTGGGGGGTCGAGCCAGGGAAGGGCACTGTGCCCTGCCGAGTTGGGTCCTAAAACGGGCAAAAAGCATGCCTGTGTGATTCGTTGCCACGGGAGAGCTCCGTACAGAGGAGTGCAAGACATTCTCATGCTACTCGTAGTAACAGGGGAAGCATTTCCCTTCGTGATGCTTCGACACAAAAGGGTTAAGGGCCTGGAGAGGAGAGGTTTATGCATTTACCTTAGGAACCAAAATAGGTTTGCTTAAATCCCTGTAAAAATTTGTAGTTGCTCCACTGAAAGCATATCAGTACATAACTACAGTTTTCAGAGACACCTATCAACCTCAAAGTTAGCATGTACATACATACTTTTGTTCACAAAAACTGCAATTACTTCAATCCACCAATTTTCCCTGCAATTTCATCTTCTGAGATCTAAGAACTGATTTTGAACCATAGTATGTTAAATTAGCACGTTAAACATTAGGTAATTCATTTTAGATTAGGCATCAAAGCATAAACAAATGGCATGTGTTTACAGGGCCTCTCACCTGTCAAAGACAGCATTCCAACGCAGCAGTATATCAACCCAGCATGGCTTTCTGAGCCAGGTCTTGATCCAAAACCTCCATCAAAGTTCATGCACGATACCACAAACTGGACAGCCTTATCCACATCAATAGCCTCTAACCTGCCCTGGATATAAAAATAATATAGCCTCAGAACTTTATATTATAAATATATGTGAAGGAAAATCAATTCAATCTGTGATCTTAAAGTGAGTAGAGGTCATTTTATCCCACAATCCATACAGATTAGTGCTGTAGAAAAAAAGAAAAGGTTTCCAGAAACCTGGGCATCACAAAACCCAACACCACGCCTGGATGTTCGCCCGGCACATAGCTTCACCTGCACATTTTCACCAGAATTTCCAACCTTTCCACCAGTTCTTTTGTACCCTTGTGTGCTTTCCCGATGGGTAGGGAGGGGGCATGGAAGGATGACATTGAAGGCAAGGAACTTGCTGAGAGGAGAGGATAAGTGGGTGGAGGAGAATGTGATGCAAAGCAGTGAAACTTGTGAAGTAGAAAAAACCCAGTTTTCAAGAATGTTTTAATGCTCAAATTCATAGCCTTGCATCAACGTAATAATTCACACAATAGAATGCAATCATGAATGGCTACACCTGGAAGTAATACATAAATAAGTGGAAATGATGCAGAAAAGTTAAGTTGGCCTAAATTTTAACGAAACGAGGGGCACAGTAGTCCAGTGATTAGAGCACTGAGCTACTTACAGGAGGGCCCAGGTTCAATTCCAGGTGACACCTCTGGGCACCCTCAGCTGCACCCAAGTTGAGTACCATTTTTCAGGTACCAGGTCATCCTGGGAAACCACAGGTGGTACAGGGAATAAGGAACTGTCCACCCTACCCTGAAGTGTGAATTTCACACACGCCGTATAAGGCTTAGTACTGGGTGATCTCTACCCCCACCTACCAAACCGACCTTCGGGTTGACTACTGTGATTTGTTTAACTAACCTGGTCAACTCAGGGTATAATAAGGATAGAGAACCAATTGAAGATATTGGGGTCACACTAACACCAAATCTCATGTGGGGTAAGCACGTTAGAAACATTGGTGGACCTACCTTAAAGAACCCATGTTCATCAAATGGGTGGTTCACCGGTGGGAACAAATATTTTAATGAAAAAGTTAAGGAAGCGGAGTTATTTCTTATGGTATAGATATTTTCAATTGACCACACGTATTACGTACTTAATGAATTCTCCCCTTTACGCTAGAAACTCACCAGCAGATAGAGGCATGCCACGGCACAAAATGAAAAGCGAGTGTCCACCTCACCCCATTTGTCTCCTGTGAAGCTTCCGTCCTCCTTTTGGAGACTCTTCACATAACTCACAACTTTCTCCACATCAATGACATGAGTTGCATCATACATGCTCAGGATCTGTGGAAACAACGAAAGGGGTGAATGGCATTTCTGACATCAGACCTACCTACCAAATTAGACTATAATCCAAAAAAAATATAATAAAATAGAGACCAGTGTCTATGTGAAAATACGGAAAAAATTACAAACGAGTAAGTTTGAGCTCAACCCTATTGATTCTTTCTTTAAATTCAGACAATTTTTTCAGCAGTTAAAAATTTATGAGTTCGTACAGATTTTTCTCACTATTAATATCAATTACACTCAACTTCAACCTATGATGGAAAAAAATACCATTCTAAATAACCTTAATTACGAAATAAACACAGAAAGAGTAGCACCAGAGAAAAAACTCACTATTCTTTGGTACAATACTAAGTGCACAGTCTCAGTAGCTAAGTAAGATACAGGTACAAAAATACAACAGGGATTGAACAGTAATGCCAACACAAAAGTAGTCATATAAAATAATTTGATCGTTAATTATTTCTAGGATTATTTGAGAAGAATGAAGTATGCATATACTTAGACTGCTCTTCCATTCATTCTTCCCATGATTTTCCAAAAAGATTCCATATCCATACATTCATTTTTTTGAATGTTGAACACCTTCCAACATGCCTTTAGTTAAATTTCCTGCAGCAAACCTCCTTTCTGAAATGCATCTTTCTGTCACTTCAGTAACCCAAGTATCTGATATGACATTTGTTTTTTCATTATCCTCCAACAGTAACCTCTCAATTTTTTTCAATTGCCTTCTTCATTATTTGATATTGCCCCTCTTCCATCTCCCTCTTCAAAAGTTGCTCTCCTTCTCTTGCATTCTATCCTTGCACTTAGGGTTAGGTGGACGGACTGTTAGAGTCTCCACCTCATCCCAATAAAGGCTTTGTTTTATTCTTCTTTTCCCTTTCTTTCTTTGTGTATGTTTAACGTTATTGATAATTCTCATATGCACTTTGTGCTAACAAGATGAGCCTTTTCGTAAAAGTAGTTACCTAATTGTTGTACCCTGTGCCTTAAATGGAATGGTAAAATTTGGAAATAAGTTATGTATAACAATGAAAGGCAGGGTAGAAGTAGTTTTGAGGCAAATATGTACCTTTGGGTAACTTCTCACTTTTGATCTGCCAAAGTTGCTACTAAGCAGATGACAACAGTTCTTGGGAATAGCCATCATCTGGGGACATACATCATCTTGAATGTTAGCATACCACTTAAGTCACAATGAACACATGGGGGCGATCAGTTATAGTTACTGAAGCAAACATATGATACCATTTTCACGGTGTCACAAAAGTAATTTATTCACTGTACACACTTTGAATAGTCATTGAGTCTAAAACATGACTCTAGCAATGATTTTTCCTTATAAAATGGGTATTAAATATTATTCTTCTATAGATATCACTATGTATTAGCCAAAACTATTCAGTAGATTTGACTGTGATGAGTTTCAATTGATTTAATCTACATGGGAACAGTCCAGTAGTTAAAAATCAATTTCCACCCAGTAACTTATTGAAATGTTATACTATGAATACAAATGCGAGACCAACGGAATTTTTTATCACCTCTAGCCATATGTTATACACTAATTTAACCTAATAATAATCGATTAAATAATGAGCAAAGTCCGAGCATAAATTCCTTACCTGAACGGCGCTTAGTGTGTACAACAAATGGGGATCATGTCCGACGCTTGCACTTAAACCTCCAGAATCATCCTGACACGTCTTGATGAAATTTAGCACGTCTTCTTTATTCATTCTTTTGAGTTGTCCCATTAACTCCATCGCTGTGAGACCCCAGTATATTCCCGACATTCTTAAATACTCCGTCATACAGTATTCCTTAAAACCAGGATAGACATTTCAGAATGGGTGCTTACAGAGGCAGAATTTTAATTCATGAAAGAAGAATTACTTACATAATTTTCTTTATTGGAACCATATGATTCTATAAAGTCTGCGTGCTTTTCTAGCAACAGAGATTTCGGTGCATTATCTTTAACGGTAACGTCATTCTGTATCGAGGCCTAGGGTGAGATTAGGATCGTTAATTACGTATATAAAAGTGAAGAATACATTTAAAAGTAAACTGATTTTATAAAAAACAATTTCTATACGCTTAGAAATTTTTTTAATAGTCAATAGAGAAAACTGCGGCGATATAGCGACTGTCTATGCTGCGGTAGCAGCATAGCCAGTCCTAATAATGCATTATACACACCATTTTTAAAACTGCCTATGAATATAAGATTTTTACATTAATTTACTGCGAATGGTTTATCAACGCCAAAATTTTACAATTCAGATAAATATTTTTCCACTTTACGCTAATCCGGGCTGTGACGCATTACGATTATCATTTGTTACCCGGGTATGTGCATACCATACGTATAGAATCCTATCAAACCAATTTATTAGATGGTTCCTATGAGAGCCGCCACGAACTGCGACGCGATACCACAAAGAAAAAAATTATAATACATCAACAATTTAGCATAAACACGTCGTTATATAAATTATCATGAAAGTAAAAAAATTTAAATTTATAAATCATCAAATAAACCAATAAAGGTAGAAAGCCTCATTGTTTAGCAAGTAACTGATTGCTGCAAGAACGCCATATTGTATGTAACTTTGATACGTATAGGCTTATGGGCAAAGTCATCTTTTCTTATAAGACCTCTGCCACAGTGACTACTACGCCTCCCATTTCTCGCGGAATAATAAAGAACACTCGGCGACTCGGCTTTAAAAAACAACGGAAGCTTACTTGTTCATCACTTGTTCATGTTATCCCGAATAAACGGGGATTGTTATTGAATTGAAAAGTGCTTGAAATTGCATTTTAGCAAAAATGGCTGATGTATTGGATATAGATAATGCTGAGGAGTTTGAAGTGGACGATGAAGGTGATCGTAAGTATTCGAAGGACGTGGTTAATTGTGCATATATGTCGTTTTTCCGGTAAATACTCTTTCTTGTGTATACATACCGCCATGCATCTTGAAAGTTTTTTGTGTTACCAAAGCCATCAATTGTTTATACAGAAGGGATCGCGAGGCTGAAAGAAAAGGCCAGAAAACGGAAGGGTAGAGGATTTGGTGCAGATAATTCAGCTCGGGAGGAAATACGTGACTATGAGTCTATGGAAGTTGATGGCGATGAAGAGCCAGGCCCACAAAGATGTAAGTCTCTCATATAATTTCGCGATTTTGTTTGCATTATATCTTAAAATTAACTTCATTTTGGGAGTATTTTAATTTAAATTGCAGAATTATGCTTATACCAGTTGAACTAAATATAATGGTAATTGACTTTTCCTAGTGCAATAACTTTATCAAACGGGTATCAGTACTAGTTCCTGTATATTTTTGTACTTTTAAAAAATCTAAATTCGCTTTTACATGAATACCCATGTTCCATTTCAGCTGTTGAAGGGTGGATTTTGTGTGTTACATCTGTGCATGAAGAAGCACAAGAGGATGATATACACGAAAAATTTTCAGAATTTGGAGAAATAAAAAATATTCATCTCAATCTGGATAGACGTACTGGATTTCTAAAGGTATCTTTATTTTGTTTTATCAAGGAATAATACGAAGAAAATCGTAATAGAATGTAACCTTTCACTGATTTTTGGAAAGTTCCCCAAATTCACATGCTTAAATTATTTCGTCGTCATGTTAGTTTTGAGAATTGTACATATTTGACTTTTTAATTGTATTTCTTCAGGGCTATGCTCTTATTGAGTATGAAACTTTCAAGGAGGCGCAGGCTGCACGGGATTCCCTAAATGGCACAAGTATTTTGGGACAGCCAATTTCCGTTGATTGGTGTTTTGTCAAGGGACCAAAAAAGTGAGTACATTAGACAAAGATTAAAATTAATAACTTGAATGCATAATTGAATGACATTCCGTGGAAAATGTGAATTTCATGAATTTATGCCTTTATTAATAAAAAAGAAAGTTTACTTTAATCATCCCACTGTCTAAGATATCCATTCTTTAGTGTCATGCTTAAGTAAGAATGGATTAAAAGTATCCGTAGTGAGGGCTCATTGGCATGCTGGAATCATGGGAAATTAAAAGGCCAACTCGACGTCAAGAGAGGCCCTAGGAACCTCTTCTCATCACCGACACCTATACAGTATCCCACAGTTATATTTTGCAACATAGCGCTTCAAGATGTGGAAGGATTCAAGTGCTTCATTTGGGAATATTAAGTGTGACCCACTTCCATCAGGAGTAGTTTTAAGGGAAGAGCTCACCATCACTTGGTTGAGGATAGGGCACTGTTGAGTGTTGGAACTACACATTTCGTATGTGAAAATGACCTACAAAATGCACTAATGTTTAAATAACTCAATGGAGACATATGCAAATATGTCCAAACACCATCATGTGCACAATGTGACTGAGTAATAGAGCAAAAAAACAAAAAAGTTTGTGAATAATTTACTATTGGTGGAGCCATTATAGACAAAAATGCGAAGCACAAGGTTGGACAAAAAACTTCTATCATTAAGGGATGCTATACTACCCGAATAACATATCAACTATGCCTCTGCACAAGGCCCAAATAGGTACGTACACCGGAAATGGTGTAAGAAATACTCTCAAATGAGCTGATATTACCTCAATATTTTGGATTTGTTAAATTTGGCCAAGCTTTCCAGATCCCCTTCCTAATACTCCCACTTCCTAGACATCCTAAAGAAACAGCAGAATTCAGCAATGTCTGATCCTCTGGATCCTCAGACAGAAATTTTAAGAGGTCCTTAAATTAATGGTAGCCTCTCAGTCGAATAGTATGCCCATCCGTCATCTCATAATCCAGTACAGATTTCCTCAAGATTGATTTCAAATTGTTTTTTCTCTTCAATTTGGGCATTCCCACCGACCTCCTCACCAGCATCAGTGGATTGAATGTATATTCTCTCATTGCTGAAGATTCTGTGGAATTGTAGTTGAGACTTAAAAGAAGTTATCAACCTCTAAAGATGTATATTCCCACCATCTGAGATCAAACTTGGCCTTTGATAATAGCTGTATTATCAGATAAATAGAAATATTTGTTCCTTAGGGTCCACAGTTGACATGCAATAAATTCATACACACACTCTCTGCCAGCAATCACATTGGATTCAGGTGGAACTCTACCCAAATAGAAAATCACCAAGGCTTTGTGTAAGACTACAAATATAAGCCAATGGTGAAAAATCGTGATTTCCTTGATGTCCATTGAAATGTGGAAGAAGCCTTCTTGATACCTGAAATTACCCTATTTTCCCTGAATTTCATTAATACTGATGAAATGTGTTGTATCAAATTTGATTCTCTTTCCAGGCAATTTTTCTATGATGGAGAATCTTTGATTTGACTAGAAGTATCAAGTATAGGCAGATTGTTGGTTGTTGAATTATTTTTTTTAATTGCTTCAATGTGACAATTAATGTCCAAAATTCTCCTGTTCTTAATGTGTTAGCTCTTCAATTATGTCCTCTTTCTGTCCATTCGTGTTGCATTACCATCTGCTGATGTAGTTTTATCTAGCATTTTACCTTCAGTATTGCAATATCAAGTTTGTCATGATATTCTTCTATGCACTGTCTATCAGCATTTTACTTTTCTTCGGCAGCATTATTGTCCAGTATTAACTTGAGAACCTAATAATTAAATTATTTCAATTCTTTGAGGAGTCTCCTTAATTTCATTACCCATTAACTGATTGTCTCTTCATTTGGGAATGATGATTCGCGTAGTATTGAATTAAATGTTTCCATAGATAAGCAAATCGGATTTCTTGCTTTCATCTAACCTCCCATTTCGTTGCTAAATTTATATCTCCCACCACTGAGAATCAATAATTGTTTGAGGGATGTAGATGTAACTGAATTGCAAATAATCTGTGTATGTACATTTCTGGTGGTAGAATAGTCAGAATATGGGAAAATTTCAATTTCACCCCCACTATTTATTTGCAATTGCATTCTAAGTCGACAAGTGATAATGTAAAAATTAAATTGATAGCAGTGGTGCAGGTTAAATTCCAAGACAAAATGAACATTGTTTCAAAACATAAACATTTAACATACACCATGCTGTAACACACTTTACAGGAGAGAAAAAAAACCTCAGGTGTGATGAATGTAACTTTTCCATGAGCATGAAACATCATATGATGAAGTGCAATAAAGACAGTGTTGTGCAGGAGAAGCATCAGGGGAGACTTCAGACAAGTCCTAGGTGGTAATCCACAGAATGTCTGCCGTGCCATTAAATTTTTAGCATAAATGGGCTATTTAATTTTTTGTAATTATCTTTTAATGTGATTAATGAAGAGACTGTATTGTCATTTGGTGTTTTACTAGCTAGAAGAAATTTCTCCCTGGAATTTTTTTTCTTTTATAATTCATACTATTTAAATATTTAGCAGAATTGGGAGTGGTGCAAATGACTGTCCACATACATACTCTATGATTATTCTACCTACCTCCAGCTTAGAGAATCACTATGGAGCCAGATGATGAAGTTTTAAATCCCTGGCTCAAAAATTTTATAGGATTTCTTGATGTGTGAATGCCCATTAAGAGCGTTTATCACAATCAGTTGCTTGATTTTACTTTGCAGTCAAGTTGATTACTAATAGTACTACTAGTAATAAATTTAATCTATTTCTGTTATACACAAAAGGTTCATTATATTTTTTTGAAAATCATTTTTTAATGAGTAGTCATTTATATTCTTCATTATTTAATTTAATAATAATATTTTTATTCTAATTTACTACCAACTCTACCAAACTTCAAATATTTGCTGGAGTAAATTGATATTTGTTGTGCAATTAACTCTTATTTACCATTGCCTATACTAACTGCTGTCTTCCAATCAATTTCAGGACCAGAAAAAGCCGTAGGAGGAGATAGATTCAGGGAGAAGAGAGTGCTGCAATTCAATTTGGTGGGAGATTTACTTTATACTAAGTTGATAATATTCTCACTAAAGCATCTGCTGTGTCAGAAGTGAAGGCATCACCTTTCTGTGAATGAAAATGTATCTGCACTTCTACATGTAATATATATTTTGTCTGTCAACCACATACCTTTTCTATCAATTCATTTTGTGGTTGCAAACTCATCACTTCCATGGAGTGTCAACATTTCTATGAAATAACTCTATCACATCTGCAAAATACTTTTAACATCCTGTAATCGGGAATTTTTTAGTGATTTAACTTCCTTCTAATTAATCTTTGACCCAAGATCACTTTTTCGAGTGTTAGAGCATTGTAAATTACAGGTTTTTACCAATTGTGTTGCTATTTGTGTTTAGTATGAATTCTGTTCTATGATTGGCATTCACAAAAATCAAATGAACTCTGAGAACAGTAAAAAAAACACAAAATGGACTTGACAATGTAATTTTCACGACTTTGTCCAGTACAAGATCAATAGAAAAATGTGTATCACTATTCCTGGGCAAAGAGGATCTAAAAGAATGATTTCAAATGCAAATTAAGTTACTATAATGGATATATTTGAACCAAAATGTTTATCGAGATTTAGTTTCAAGGAGGTTATTGGCAAGGTAAACCATTAAAATGGGAAACTTGCTTTCTGAGGTGTGTTATGGTAAAAAAAATATTGAAGCAGTAATGTGTGTCTGCTATTATGCATGAGACATGAATAAATCAAAGGCTGTTAACAATGAATGAGCAATAAAATCACACCAACTAGGAATGTGATTATTGTAATTATTTACTTACAATTATTGTATGTATATGCTTATTTTCTCCTTGCATGATGAGTGAGGAAAAGATAAGCCAATTATTGAGAGTCAACTAGTGCTTAGAGTGATTAAAACATCTTAATACGTAAACTGGAATGGAGGAGCTCAAAAAGTATTAGCATGTTGAGGGAACTTTGCAATTCACTCTTCCTAGTGCTAAGCGTGGTGATGTGCTGAAAGTGTAGTAATCCACAGCTATAGGTTAGGCCTTGTCATTGCTATCATCCTCTTGACATTGCCAACCGGGAAGAGTCGTGGATAACGGCAAATTTGTCTTGGTACTTACAAAGCCTGAATTCATTTCAAAGGCTGTATGAAAACATGCCAACTGGGAAGGGGTTTTTGTGAGTCATTTAACAAAAATGAATTGATCTATCCTCTACAGAAATTGATTTTCAAATTAAATTAATGTATAGGTTTCCAACTGGGTAGATATGGTGCATATATATAAATCCATATGTTAACCCTTTTGTGCCAAAGCCTCTCGGAGGGAAATGCTTATTCCCCTGTTACTACGAGTAGCATGAGAATGTCCTGTACTCCTCTGTACAGAGCTCTCTTGTAGCAACGAATCACTCGGGTTTGCTTTTCACCCATTTTAGAATCCAACTCAGCGGGACACCGTGCCCTTCCACGGGCCACTCGGCTTGATCCCCCCACAACCCTTAGCAGCCCCTCTCTCAGCAAGAGGCCGCTGTAAATTTATTGCATT
>LYUA01001168.1:250800-260819 GCA_002093875.1 Calopteryx splendens | reverse complement strand
TATTTATATATATATATACTTATTATTTATATATATATATATATATATATATATATTTATATATATATACTGCCAGATTGGTTTGACAATATTTTACGAGTTAATATCAGGCTGATATTTAGTGAAGGTTTCCATGTCTTAGAAATGTTGATAATTATTTGTTAGAATAATGATAATGAATCAATTGATTAAGTTATAGACAAGTCAGAAGATGGACAAGATAGATAGAGGATGATTAGAAAATTAAGTATTAGGCATAGGTGAGAAACCGATTGGGCACTTGATATTATGTTGAAAGAGTAATTTTATTCACAGGGAAATATTTGCAAACTATTAAAAAATGTAAATAAGATATAATGTTGTTGATGAAACTAGAAATAATTGGCAGAACCTAGAGATAACTTGCCAGTAATGTTAAAAAATTAAATTGTAGTTACCCCTAATTTCATTCTTCACTGAGATAAACTGGTGACCCTTGAAAAGTGAAGCATACTGAACAATATGGAGGTAATTCATTTTTATTGATGCATTCAGGTGATTTTGTATCTGAGTTGAGAGAAGCTGTATAGAAAAGTAGCAATTTTTGGGTGACTTTGCTGCCTGATTACTCTTTCATGTGTTTGCTTTTATGCTGGTGAAAAATTTGATGAGAAGTTTTCTTTTGTTTTATCATATTCAGCATTTTTTTTAGCTTTGTGATCTTTCTGCTGTGTACTTTTAAGCTGGAGTTGTTGAATCATTCCACCCTTATCGAATGCCATCTTCATTCTAGTTTGTTTAGCGATGGGATGTGGGTATTGAGTGGTTATGAACAACAGTTACATCCAAGTGGACTTCTTTTTTAGTAAAAATTTTTTCTTCTTCAGTTCTTTATTATTTATTCCAACCTTCATACTGTTGAAAGGGACTATTCTCTTTCATACCTCTAAATTATACTTCATTATAAGTATGTGGAAATTCCTTATATTTTAAAAAGGGAGATAAAATAAATAAGCTATTGGGATTTTGATTTTTGAAATTGAATTCAGTTTGAGGTTTAGTCAATTGCTAGAAGATACATATTGAGAAATCAGTATTTCATACGCTGATTTTATTGCTGGAAAATTTGCTATTTTCTACAAAATTCATATCTGATATAATCACCGTACTCTTAAGTACTATTTAATGCATAAGATAAATATTAAACTGCCATAGCGTCTTCCCTAATGTGTTGGAAGATTAAAAGCATGTCAGTGACCACTGTAGTAATAGTGGTTGGGGCATTGAAAGTAGTTCCTGGTAGGGGGGTAACCCATGCCGGATTGATTGGAGGGTAGGAGCTCAAGGAAAAGTGGTTCACAGCGCGTTTCTTCCTCGGGGAGGTTGCTGCAACGGTGTCTGACCCCATTGGGGCACCACAGTGGTTAAAATAGGAACTTGGACTGTTAGGACCATCATGAGGCAAGTGAAGTTGTTAAAATGTTAGAAGAACTGTTATGTTTATGTGAAGTGAGATGGAGAAGCAGCAGGAATTAATGGAGACATTTTGCATTAGGCTATGTAGTGGGATAGAGGAGGAGAGGAGCACATTTGATTTCTTTTAATCTCTCTCTACTAAAAAATCTTCCATTTATTTATTTCTAAGTATACTATTTGTAATCATTGTTTAATAAAATAAAAATGCCCTCTATTATATCTGGCCCGCCCAGCATATTCCATGTACTTTATGGCCGAGAATGAATATCATTGCATGGAATAAAAAGGAAACTATATCAAGAGGCACTTAAAAATGGCTAATGTGAGGGATACAGGTGTTGGGGCGGTAGAGGAATGGTAGATAGGCCTTAAAAAAATGACAGTAAGAGTTGAAAGTAAAGCAAAAAAGAACAGTAAACACCTAAAGAAATATAAAGGCATGGATTATGGAATGGTGATGAGGGGGATTGAAAGGATTCAATGTGTTGAATGTGAACAGGAAGTTGGGGAGAATCAGAGAAATAAATACCGAACAGTTGAGAAACCAGTAGGACCAAGAAGAAAATGGTAGAAGATGGTGATATGGAGAAGTTCCAGAGAATTGGAACAATTAATGTTCAATTTTAGAGATTAAGAAAATTTTCAGGATATGGAAAGGAAAAAAAATATGCTCCTCACTAACTAGGTCTTTGACACTCCAGGTGCTATGGTGGAATCTTAACTTTACTCTAGCATTCACATTTTGTGGCTGAAAAACATCAACAAACAAAAGAGCAGGTTTTTAGTAATGATTAAAGTTACAGTGTCATTTTTATTTTGGTCTCATATGTTTATAATTACTATTGTCAAAAATACCATTTTCCTAAGGTTGTTTTGTATTGTTATTACCACTTAGTGTACCATTTTAGAGTGGTTATCTAAATGGCATTGTAACAGCAACACAGTGTTTGCCAAGATGTAAACATCTTTTAACTCTTTTGCAGGATGCTTTCAATGGTGATAATCCCTTTGGTTCTGCTACATCCCCTGAGATAATAAGTAGATCAGATAACTCACAGGTATGACAACTGATTGCATTTTTGTTTACAGATCTTGAAGGATCTCTATTACATTCAACTGCATCAATATATTGCTTGGTAATTGTATTTTCATCGCAATAGCTTGAGGACAAGTATATTTCAATGTTAATTGATTTCAATCAATTGAAATATATGGATGGAATAAATAAATATCTATTTAATGCTTGATATTTTCAATAAGTACAATGCATTATTACAGATTTAAAATTTGCTAAACAAATTCAATATGTTTTGCATTTTAGTGTATTTTAAGTGTAGTAAGTTGACCAGAAACTGAGTATGCAGTGAGCTTAGCCTGGCTATTGAGAATCTTGGCAAATACGTGGAGTATTTGCCAAGATGCTCAATAGCAATATGCTCTTGGTCTGGGGACCACTTTTGCGAAACCCAGTGCATATGAATTCCTCAACTGTGGGTGTGTATGCTCGAATGTCAATTCTAGGCATGTTCTGGAGATTGTCCCGTAAGGAGATGTTATGCTGAGATATAAGGACATATTATAATGAGATACCTATTAATGAGAAATGCCCAGTGCTCAAAACAAATATTGGGGATATATTTTTTAGTAAAAATTTGTTGTTGTTCCATGGCTGTTACTTCGTGTTGTATGTTGAGGGTCACATAGGTCTGTGTAATTTTAAAGTTGGAGGTTGCACACCAAGGGTTATCCCAACTATCCATTAGTTTTCCCTATGATGATAATAATAATACATTAAAGGAAGTGCAGTAGAAAGTAGAAGGCTAAAAAGTAGAATTTGCTTGAGTTTTTGCATTGTTGTTCACTGAAGCAGTAATTTAATTACTCAGGGTGTCAAATTGAAGTCATAGTTTGTCATCAGTTATTATTGTTTCGGGTGCAGTGTTTGTACTAGACTTGTCTAAAAGTTCTGAAGGCCCCCAGGCATTGGGGGGTACTTAAGGGCATTGCTTTCCTCGTAAGGGATAATTTCATTGCAATCAATCCCTGTCACTCATGCATGACGCTTCCCATTCATGCCATGCTTTTCTCCGTCTCAGCAGCCAGAGCCAAAGGTTCCCAGCTGGTCGTCCCAGCCAATCAAGCCAGACAAGGAAGGTGGTGGAGGGGGAGTGGAGGTTGTGGAGGAGGAGGAGGAGGAGGAGGTGCCGAAGCCGACCAAGCCAGTCAGCCAGTCGGACCAGCAAGTGTTGGAGATCACTGTGAAGGTGGCCCAGAGGGCTGGCGAGGGGATGGGGGCGTACATGCTGTACAAAGTGTGCACTTGCACCAACATTCCTCTGTTCCGCCGTCCTAAGTCTGAGGTATCCCGGCGCTTTTCAGACTTCCTTGGCCTTCACGACAAGTTGGTGGCAAAGTACTTGAGATCTGGCCGGATCATTCCTCCTGCCCCTGAAAAGAGCATTGTGGGTAAGAATATGCCGTGAAAAGTTTCATGTACTGTAATGGTTATCATAATCGCTTCTTGTTTGTTCAATGGGTGGATAAAATTCATATGGTTCTACCATGCAATTCTTTGCACTTGAAAATTGTACTTTGTCGTTGAAAGTCTGTTTTTATATGCATGGAATTTAGTTTCCCCTCTGATGTGTGACTTTCACGTTCGCCGTTGGGCTTAGTACTGGGTGAGCTCAACCCTCACCTNNTGGGTGAGCTCAACCCTCACCTACCAAACCGACCTTCGGGTTGATTACTGTGATTTTTTTTATATTGTTAGTACTGAGAATAAAAATATTATGCAGTGAACCCAAAGGAAATACCTACGCCCACGTAATAGGTTACACCAATAGATAAGTGGAAAATCATTGGACCTGTAAGAATTATTCCTCAAACATCAATCCTTTCCACTTGAAGGTGTAAGGTCAGCTCATTGGTACCCATTACCCATTTTTCTTAAGTAGTTAATTACATGATTCAAACTTTCACTGCAAAAAAATATTTATTTCAAGTCTACTTATCAGCAATAAGCCTTCTCAATCATCTTTCGTGTTACATCAATATGCAGTCATTTTTTCAACATGCTGTACTGCCTGTACTTAGCACTGTTTCTATATAAATATTTGAGATCAAGGATTCAACAAATAACATTATTTAATGGACACTAATTACTTATTTTTGTGGTAAAATGCTCCAGTGGATGGACTGGTCTTGACTTCTAAATTAGATTTTTTCTAAAACTAATCAGAATTCCCACATTAACTTAACAATAAGTAAGATGGAACAATACTCCCAGCTGAAAATGTGCATAATCATAGGAACATCAATAGCAGGAAAGAACTATCTGTATTTTTCTTCATCATGTCATTTTAGTGGTGAATAAGTACTTTTGCCATGCACATACATTCAAAATCCATAAGTTAAGGTAATACATATCTTGATAATTCTGCCAAAAATCATGAAAAGTTACTTTAAAAAAATCTATTTGATGATAATCTTGTCATTTAAAAAATGTTTATATGCCCTTTTCAAAGCAAATGTAAGAAGTATTATAAAAATATAAAGAAAAGACTTTCCTAGCATCAAGAAAATACCCGACAGTAATACACATTTCCAGTGACTTGCTAATTGAAGTTGACCTACTCATTTTGGACAATGTTTGCAACTAATGCTCATGTTGGTGCCAGGAAAATTTTGTATTTTGGTCCTAAATAAATTTTAAATGCAAGTCACGGCATAATATTCCAAACATTCTACACAATGTCATTGATCTTTCTGCTGTTTCTGCTCAAGTGACTTCAACTCACCAGACCAATATTATCATTGTAGTACTATTGTACTAGAAGATAGTTAATAAAAAAATGTTTAATTCTTCTCTCGTGAAAATTACTAGAGTAGTTTTATTTGGAAAAGAAAACTTTTTCACTTGGGCCATTTGCATTGAGTTATTTTCACTTCACTTAACTTAAACATTGACAAAATCTTTGAGACCTGGCAATGTAAAAATAGGATACAAGAAGTCCTAGTAACAGCAGATAGTTGAATGAAAGATATGTAATAAGATTAAATACTAGTATTCACATTATAATGCATTGTAGTTAGAAATGATCTGTACACTAATGATAGTACTTATTGAGCATGACCTTTCACCAAATCGTGATGTCAACTCGCGTTAAGGAAGAGCGCACAACGTTCTACATTTTTCTCTACTGCGATGTAATTAAAATAAATAGCAAAAGCATAACATGAATCTCATGTTGTAAAACAAATATATATGTTATCAACAGATTGTGCAACCGGTTAAAGGAAATTAAAAGTTGTTACATAACCTCTGTGTGCTATCAAAATCAATGATTACACATATTTATAAATTTATCAAAAAAACAATTTAAAACCACTTGTTGTGCAATAATAACTTCTCACAAATGGCTGATTTCGCATCTGCCATATTTGATAGTTATGGAACTCATGAGTAGTTACCAACACCAATCAGGTCCACTAAGTTATAAGACCATTTATGGAGTCCATAAGTTTTTTGAACGTTTCTGCAACACTTATTGAATGGTTACCATGACTCATGGGTCTCATAGTGCTATTGGGTTCATATCTATTGTTTCTGCAACTGGCCAAAAGTGATGTAGTTACTTCTTATGCCCATAATGGCAGTGTGGTGGCATAATGAGTGGATAATTTGGCTACTGACCTCAGATCTGATTGGTGAAATCTGGTTAATGCCTGTAGATATTCTCAGTATCAGCCTAGCTGTGTGATTTTCTGGATACCAGGTTTTCCTGGGAAACCATAGGCAAAGGTTAACAGGGAAGGGAACTGGGACCCTGCTACCCTGTTAAGTGTGAATTTCATGCATGCCCCATAGGGCTCATTGTGAGATAAGCTCCACCACCCTCACCCATCAAGCCAATGTTTGGCCTGCCTATGACACGGAAAACAATGAAATGTGGATTATCTCTTCCTGCATGTGTTGCCGTGAGTTTTCAATTAAGTTAACCCTTTCGCACCGAAGCCTCTCGGAGGGAAATGCTTATTCCCCTGTTACTACGAGTAGCGTGAGAATTTCCTGCACTCCTCTGCACGGAGCTCTCTTGTGGCGATGAATCGCGCAGGTATGCTTTTCGCCCATTTTAGAACCGATCTCAGCGGGACACCGTGCCCTTCCACGGGCCACTCGGCTCGACCCCCCAANAACTCAGCGGGACACCGTACCCTTCCACGGGCCACTCGGCTCGACCCCCCAACCCTTAGCAGTCCCTCTCTCAGCAAGAGGCCGCTGTAAATTTATTGCATTAGTAGTGGTTTTTTTAAAAATAATCCTTTGTTGTACACTCCAATAATTTAAACTATTAAATGAATTCCTAGCGTTTTCCTGAATGTTTGATATTTTTAAACAATATTCTAGCCTTATTCTTAACAAATTTAATGCTAATCTTATATTATTGCAGTGTTGACTTGAAATTTTCTCCGATTATAACGGTGAAATCTTATTCCCCATCCTTCTTTTTCTTCCGGGCTTTGGATCAGCATAGGTGCTCATCGCAACCATGAACACAAACAGTATGGGGCACCAACGTAGGTGAAGAGGCAATGGGTTATCCAAGATTCATTTCCAAAGAAAACCGGAATATCTGTTATATGTAAGAGGAAAAATGCGAACGTATGATGAAGAAGAAAATATGGAATTGGATTTCACCAAACTTTGATTAAAACGCCATCTATTCTCCAATTGCATATTTTTCAGCATTGATACGTGTATGTATAAACTTTTTAGGGCTCTGCACAAAAACTCCGTTAGTATTAAAGCTAGAATTTCGTTTGAAATTTGCTAAGGCTCACCAAAACACAAATAATTCAATTCTAAGTTTAAAATTTAGCAGTATGCAACAAATAATTGCTTAAAAAAACATTGGAAATTCAATAAATTTACCGCGGATTCATACAGCAATGAGGGCTACTAAATGAGGTGGAGTGTCGCGCTCAGTTGCCAAGGAAAGGGTCTGGGCTCTCGCTGAGCTGGGTCTAGAGGGGTCACTGCATACCTGGGATGTTAGCTTCCGCGGTGGACACTTCCCATCCCTCGCACCAGCTATAGCCGACATTTGTTCTTTTGCGTAGGAAAATCCTCGTCGCCTATAGCCGGCGCTAGGCGCAAAAGGGTTAAATAACTGCATTTTGCAGCGTAGGAAACATTTAAAAATTGATGGATATAAATGGAGAAAGTGGTGTTGGGTCTGCATCGATGTATTTCTGCCCTGTCATTTTGAAATGCGTGCATCTGTGCAGGAATGACCAAGATCAAGATGTCGTCGTCTCTGAGTCCCACCGAGCAGCCTGGCACGACGTCTCCCACAGGAGGGTCATCGGGGGGGACTCCAGGCGGAGGGGGAGCTGGAGGGGGCCTGGACTTTGTGGAGAGGAGGCGGGCTGCCCTGGAGAGATACCTGCGACGCACGGCCAACCACCCCATTCTGAGTGTGGACCCTGACGTGCGGGATTTCTTGGAGTCAGGTGAAGGATCGCCAATGGAATGTTTGCACTGTAGTAGTAGTGGTGTGAATGTGCCAGAAAATGTATCTGAAAAGCTCATTTTTTAAAGTTTTATTTCAATTGAAGCTACAATTAAGTCCTTGCCAAAAGTGGAAATGATAATTGACATTTTTTTTCCACTTTGTTCTCATATCTTCGAGTCATTGGCCTTGGAAATACTGTATGTAGGGGAAGTCTGTTCAAAAAGGAAAAAAAAATAATTTGTGTTACCGCTTCAATTAAAATCAATCAATTTCATCAAAAAGATCTCAACTTAGATGCTGGATCGTTTACAAGATGCTCAATGATTTGCTTTGTGTATAGGGGAAAAATAAAAATGCTGTACTGAAGCTTTTTGCATGCTTAATATTCTGTATATAAAAAGGTTTTTAACAGGGAATGTTAAATTATAGAGCAAGTTAAACGGATGAACTTCCTGCAACAACATGACTTCTTGGCAGACTTTTGCGATAGTCACCATGTATTGTAATGCATAAATGGATTACCATTTTGAAAAATATTTTGAAATTTGTGACAATGATGAACTAAGGTATAATATATAGGATTCAAGTTATGTTTTATGAAGCAGTGAACAAGCTTTTGTGCATTATTTTTAATGCAAAATTTTTGTATGAGTTCACCTGCAAAGTGGCCTGCTGGCTGCCAGGCCAATGCCTGGATTTTTGATGGACAGTCAAAAACCTGGAATTTCAAATTTTGTGTGACAAAAGCCAGGCCTTGAAAAATTGCGGTGTCTAATTACCTCTCTGTAAGAGGGTATTGATAAGGAATTTAGTGGAAATATGGTGAAAGTGTTCATGAATTAAACTAAATTGATTTTTTTGTGAATGCATTGGTCCTAATTGTAAATGTTGAATTTTTAATTTTGAATAATCATTTCGGGCTTTATTTTTTACATATATCTTTAGTGTATAATTTAAGTCAGCAAGTAGAAGCACTTTCATTAAAAGTATTTATTTGAAATTAGAGTTTGTCCTTCTATAGCTTTCTAGTCTAGTCCAGAATTGTAAGCACACCTTGATGTGTTTAAATTTAGCTGAATTATGGCAGTTTTCCTGTGTACAGATAATGACAAAATTTATTAAAAATGTTAAAAGATTACTTTTTTTTAACTTTTCATCATTGATTGTTATTCCAAGTTAGTTTTTTTTCTCCTTGTGGAGTTTTGAAATGAAAGGAATTATCTTAGAATTGGTTTGTCTTAGATTTGTGCAAATACAATATAAATTATGATTGAGCATATCCCTCAAAAGTATTTGTTAAGAAACTTTCCAGTCAATTACTCTTGAATTCACCCAAGTATAGAAATCTCTGATGCGTATGGAAACCTGACTTATCTAACATATGTGCACATTCCTTTGTTTTCATAGATTCAGAACTTCCCAAAGCAACAAATACGTCTGCTTTAAGTGGTGCTGGTGTTCTTAGGCTCTTCAATAAAGTTGGAGGTACGGTCAACAAAATGACTTATAAAATGGAAGAAAATGACCTGGTGAGTACGCAATGAATGCGCTGATGAGTAATTTTAGCCACATTTGTGCATTTTGGACCCTCGGTGTAAAGTTTTAACTCGGCCCCAAATGCTAATGTCTGCCGACCCATCGAATAGTGATTTGAGTGTGCAGGGCTGCGAGCAGGGACCGACAGATATCGTTTGGAAAAACACACTGGTGGATCTCCACTCAATCATTATCCACGATTGTACAAAAATGGCCAATGAAGCGATTGTTGAACTCTCCAAGCGTGACTCCCAAACCAGTGACAGGGATTTTTAAGACCTTGGTCAATATGACAGTGGTATTATCTCCCCCCTTGTCAACAGCAGATTGCCCTCCTTGTCCAGTATGGATTGGCATAGCTTGTGGTCCCAGACTTGGCTAAACCTGATACCCTTAAGATAATACAAGGTGCTTGTAAGCCAGGACATACTGCATTGGCCTGAATTTAAGATACCGTATTTTCTGGTAAATAACACGCACCTACTGGATAACACGCATTATAAAAATCTC
>LYUA01001168.1:177352-188274 GCA_002093875.1 Calopteryx splendens | reverse complement strand
GGATTACACGAGTCTCTCCTGCCTGAGGGGGGAGGGACGACACGTCCTCCTGTGGAAGAAGATGCGGGACTTCGAGCGGGTTTCCACGTTAAGTGGCCATTACAGAGGTACACCCCACCTCCAACACAGGCGTTTCCGTTCCGACGGCTCCCGTACCTACCTACCCGGAGGGGTAGGGAAGATGAATTTCATCGCCGACACTTCGTGAGGCAGACGCAACGCACGAGAATGCACTCAAACGGACGATTTCATCGACGCGTCAACACTTCGCACGCCCGAAATTTCTCGACTGGTCCAAGAGAAAACGAAATGTTATAACCACGCAGTTACTTTCGGCGACAGTTCGCTAACGAACTTCCATCACACGGGTAGAATAAAAATTTGGAAGCATTCACTCTCTGGGAGGCCACATTTGAAAAAACAAATGATTTAAATACTTTACTTTTCAAGGATATATGTTCATTGCAGACTGCTTTCCGCTTCATTGTGGCACCACTAGGCCTGATTATGCCACAGAATAGGTAAAACGGATTTGCTGTATGTATCATCATCAAAGGTAATCTGCATAACTACCTCTAGCTAACTATTACTAATTAGAGGCTAAATTTTGGACTGTCTCTTAAACATTATTATTTTTAAGTGACCGTCCGATTATATTTAATAACTTTTCGCGCAAATCTCTTCTTTCGTTTGCCCTACATCATCCCTACCTTCTGTTCTTCGTAATTTCTGCCTGCCTTCATGTCTTCTATAAATGCATATTCCCTCCCTTTCCTCGCCCTGCTTACACAGCATTCTCCCTTCTGTGTTACGAACTTCAGCTATCCACTACTTCTCAATATTTTCACCACTAAAATTTTACTGCCTTCTCCGGATTTAGTTTAATAAATTTCTTTTCCCTTTTTCAATTGTTAGACTCCCTTAACAAAATTTAAAATGCCATCAGTAGTCTTTATCTCCGTCGAATTTATTTTTTCCATTAAGCCACATCTCAAATGCCTCTAATCCTCGCTCTTCCTCTGGCCACAAAGACCAGAATTCGGAAGCATACAGCGCTATGCTCCACATTTAAAGTTTTTCCTTATCTCATCTTTGCAATTTTACGTAGTGTATAGGACGGCATTCTCTTCTTCTAGTGAGTTCTTATTTTTCTATCTCCATTCTTTCTCTAACATTCCTGCTTCTGTGCTCGTTTTCATCCAGAATACTGCCCAAATACGTGAAATGCTTCACTTTCTCTTGTTTATTTCCTCCTTCTTTAATGTTTAACATAGCCTCCCTACTTCTTGAGAACCTCATTAATATTTTTACTTGTGGTTAATCTTTATTCCACTTCTCATGTAAAGCACACAACTGCAATTCATTGGCTGCTGGTCTGCTTGATCATCTGCAAACCTAACTCTTCTCGCCGTCCTAAGCCAAACCTTTATCTCCTCGCCGTCCGCGATCACTCCCATCTCAAGCATTTCCTATGCTACCCTTAACATTCCCTCCGGATGTATTTTAAGATGTACCGGTGATAAAGTATACCCCTGTCTTACTACCCTTCTGCCTATCACTACCTACCCAGATTCTCCCTTATTTGTACCGTATGTATGATTCAAATAGGCACAGGTTTCGAATTAGTCGCCCATCCCTGCATTCAACTCCGGTATGTTGGAATGTTTCCATCAACCTTATCCACTCTACTCTGTCGAACGTCTCCAAATTTACAGATCACGCATCTTCATTTAACTTTTTATTTCTCTACTTCTACCAATCCTCTCGTTACTTTAATGACATCATGTGCTCCCCTTTCTTCTCTGAACCCAAACTGATCTTCGCCAATGTAGCTCTGTACACTATTGTGTACCTTCTATTGATGATTCTCATGGCTACCTTTGCTGCAAGTGAAATATAAATTATAGTCCTGTCGTCCTCACATTCTTCTGTTGTGCTTTTTTGGTGTGGGGCTCAAAATTGATCTATTAAGTCTTCTGGCCAAATTCCTCCTTCATAAATACCTACTCCGTATGAGTGAAAAAATTATTTCCCCCCCATTTTTTCGTAAATGTTTTAGTAATTCTACCAGGATATTAGCTATTCCTACTGCCTTGTTCGACTTGATCTATCTCGATAGCAGCAAGTAGATGTTTCTGGTTAAGCAGGACATTTTACCCAAATGATAACCGGACAGCTAATGACGGTGAGATCAAAATAGGTAAGTCCAATGCAGAGCATAGATAATTCCGACATTTTTCAACTAGTATTCAGCATAGGTCTTGCATAGTAAGTTGTAAAATTTAACTTGAATGATTCTCAGAAATAAATTATAAAATATTTTTACGAATTAAATTAATTTGGTGATAAGCCTATCACCTCAAATCCTTAACAACATTCTGGTCTTTTTCTGATGTGTCTTGCTCAACATGACGTTGAAACGTAAAAATGATGGAAGTTACTCAAAATTTCTAAGAATTCTAATCGCATTCATTTGATGTTTTATGCGATTTCGTCAAGCATAAAATATTCCCTCGCAGTCTTATTTTCCCTCGATCAAATCCCCTATAGCTCTCCCTTCCTCCACTTCCTTTTTAAGATCCCCGCCGTCCCATGGCTCCACCGTATCTGGGTTTCTCCTACCTATCGCCTCTCCTTTTCTTCCACACATTTTACTCTTCGAATTAGTGTACGTGAAGGATCACGTACACTAATTTCATCGTCAAAAAGATGCAGATGTAGATGTTCTTTCGTAGCTTTCCGCGCGGCGTGGATTCGATGAGCTCAGAATGATTCCTAGGCTTCCACCGCCTTCGTTGTCTTTAATTGGCAGCAGTTTCCCCAGCATTCCAGCTGGTATCTTCAGGCCAAAGTTAAATTGCTACAGTTTTCGCTGCCTCTACATAAAAACTCCGGGAAACTTCAAACGAGGAGACGGGTATACATTGCATGCGTGGAGAAGAGGTCTCTGGCAACCAACCAATCAGGGAGAAGCAACGAGACGGGAGGGTCTACAGATATATAGACTTTTTATGAGTCCTGTAGTAGCGCTTGCCATGTAATATAGGATGAGTAATGTGCACTGTAGCAAACCTATTTGCGTCTACGTTTCGAACTTAATATAACAATTTGATCGAACAGCTCCTCAACCAAAACAATTTGAATGACAACAAAACATCAATGCCCTAAGCTGGATTCGTACGGAGAATTCCTGATTAATACTGGTGAGTACGCTGAAATACCCGAGCTGACCCTATCTCTCTCTCTCTCCCTTGAGGATTCTTCGGGTGAGGGAAACACTATTTTCCGTTAGCAAGCAGAGCGTTTCAAATTCAAATCCACCTCCGTCTCCTCCAATCCCTTGTCTTGAATGCGTCCTTGGGGCCCGTGACTGAAATGTTATGCAGTCCCTACCTATCCGCTTTCAATGTGTCCGTTCATTGCTGGGTTTCCTCTCTCTCCAGGGGGTGTAATTTGACGCGGAAATTCTCCCCCTCCCCCTCTCCCCTTTATTGCGTTCCCCCCCTTCCCCCCCCCAGCCGTCCTGGTTGGGCTGAAGGACGACGTGGTCGTGTGGTGCATTCCCGAATGTCCCCGCTTCGCCTTCTCCGTCAGAGGCCGTTTTCTTGCAAACTAAGGTTTCTCGGCCTCCAGGTGACTCAATGACTAGCACACAGTGTCCTTCGGAATTATTAAGGTACACTGACCGCCAACAGTGTCTCCAGGACGGACATAGAATGGAAAGAAAGTAGGAGAAAAATGTATTGCTCCATGAAAACATATAAAAATATTTAATACAATGGACAAAGCCATTTCGGAGATTTAGGTGACTCCAAAGGCAAACTTCCTGACGGTAGGGACATATTCCAGGAAAGCAATACACAAAATATCAATACTGGTTGGTGATACAAAGATAAATAATTAACAAATACATAGATGTACTTGCATTATACATAAAGTCATTCGTGAAAAAAATAAAATCTAAAATATCTTTGATTAATAGCCAGGATTTTAAAGCACTTAAAAAAAATATTCAATTTTGATATTTCTTTAATTCTATTGAGTAGCATATTCATTGCCTTTGCCCCTACATAAACGATACACCGTTAGAACAAAGCTTTGTTGGGCTTCGGCAAAACATAAGATAAATTATTTCTTAAGGCATAGGAATGAAGTTTTCTAAAACTTTTGGAATATTGAAGCTTCGAATAAAGAACGGTCTTAAAACCTTGTAGATATACAAATGCCTAAGTGGTAGCAGGCGTAATTTCACAAAAATAGGGAACGAATGTTCAAAACGACCCTTTCGGACTATCACTGTAAAAGTTCCTTTAGGTACAGTTTCTGTTCTTTTAAGTAAGTTTTGATATGCACCACCCCAGCACATTTAACTATAATTTAATTTAGAGTACGCTAGTGCATAGTAGATTACTTTCAGAGAAAATGTAGGACACTTATTACAAATAAAATAAATTTTAGTTTTGAAATATTTCAAATTAGTTGTTATTGTGTTGATATGATGTTAGTCAGTAACACAGCCCAATACAATACAATTTTTGCAGGGAATTTGAATACAGTCCGGAGAATGATCCAATACATTCCAGTTGATTTTGAAGCGATTATACACATTGAAATATAAAAATCTAGTATTATCACTTAATTGAAGTTTGTTCGCAATAAACCATTTGCTAAGGAGGTTTCCATCTGATTGCATGTTATATTGTACAACTTCCCTGTTAATACGTTCATAGCTCAAGGCTAGAGCGTCTGCAAAGGCAGTTAACCACCCTTTGAAATGAGATTCACATAAATACCTAATTAACATAAGTTAAATATAAAATGGGTCCTAACACAGAGTTTTGTGGGACACCACAACAACTCAGAATCACCATAACAATTTTTAACTATTGCACACTGATAACGTAACGACAAGTAGCTCTTAAACCATTCTAGTGTGATGCCACCAATGCCTGCTTGCAATAACTTATCAGTTAAGATCTAATGATCTAGCGTATCAAAAGCCTTTTTTATATCAACAAAAAGGATAGCAGTACGTTGATTGTAGTTGATAGCATCGTAAATGGGCGCCACGAAATGGCCCAAGGCTTCTTCTGTACCTTTACCACTCCGAAACGCAAATTGTTTTTACTGAAATATTCACACTTTTCCGGATAATACAATAATCTATCTTTAACAAGTTTTTCAACCACTTAAGCGAAAGCGGATGACAAGTTCTGCATAACACGCCGATCACCTTTTTTGTATAGTAGGATAACAACAGCTTTTTTCAGTGTGCTAGCGAATTCTCCATTTGAGAAACTCAAGTTGAAGATGCAACAAAGTGCTTTCACTATACCTATCAGAAATTATTAATTTTAATAGTCCTGTATTTCTCCCATTGAATCCAGCAGATTTCCTAGAAGAGAAGGCATTAATTGGTTTAAATATTTCAGGTGACGTAACTAGTTAAAATAATGGAGTTAGTACAACTTCGATTTGTTGTTAAGGTAATGGGGAAATAATTATGTGTTCCAATTGAATTAGTTTTCATTGATTCAAATATGCTAATAAAGTATTTGTTGAACTTCTTCGCTAAAATTTCTGCGTCAGTGATGAGGCGGTTGTTTATATGAGGTTCTTATTTTGGAGTAGTTTTAAGGTTTTCTTCTGCTAATTCTTTTAGCACAATCCACTGCTCCTTAGTATTACCTTCAGCCTTTGCAAATTGTTTCATATAGTACACATTTGCAATATTTCTTTAAGTTATACATAACTTATTTCTAAACTTTACAAAAGCCTTTCTCAGATTTCCATTGCTTAGGAGACGCCGGAGTTTGTAAATTAATAGTTTTTACGCTCAATTTTTTAACCAGGATATCAGACACCCATGGTTTCAGTTTGGTTGGTTGCTTTGCACTGGGGTGCTTTTTTGCTCTCCAGTGCCTTCAAGCATTTTTTTAACCGAGCTATCAGTCGAAAAACATCCTTGGAAACGTCATTATCTCTTTATAATGGGCCCCAATTTAATTTTTCTACCTTTTTCTTCAATATTTTGTTAAAAATATCTACATCTACAAAAATACCCCGCGATCCACCAAAAAGGCTTGCGGCAGGAGGTGGGTGCAAGCACCGGTTGGAAGGGCTGAGGGAGAGGGTGTTTAAGGGATGAAGAAAAAATACAAAAAAATATCCTTTTGATGTCCCTGAGAAACGCGTTTAAAGTGCGTTTCAGAGGGAGGGCCAACACCAAGAAGCACAAGCATCTACGAGTTAGCCCAAATTTTAGTTTGAATAAGCGTTAATATTACCTGTTACTATCCCTAATATGAGAGAATATTCCCATTCTATTCTATTTCTATAATTGACAAAGATGTAGCAGAATAGTCAATTATTGCTAAGTGCAAGAGTCATTGCTAGATACCAATGTATTTACATTCATATCACCTATGATTATTAAATTATTTGTAACGTTGCTTAACAGAGGTTCAAATTCTAACACGAATTGAGAATTGGATGCTGTCTGTATTTGAACATTATTTCAAATTCTCATTTTGATATCGTTCATCGTACATATATCGTCGATATGTGTCTGAGAAGTTTCTTCTCAAATTCTATCAAATTTATGAAAATATAAGCAAGGTTATAGGTAAAAATAGCATCCAGGTCGCTGAAGGTCATAATTTTTTTTCCAAAGCCTTTATATTAGACGCGAGGTAGTTTCCTTCTCGTGGGTTTCTTTTTTAATGAGTTGAGCAATTAATAATTCCTCAGTCCTGTAATATAAATCCTAACGGATTTGTTTATTTTTGAAAAGGAATTCTCAAGAATTCTCGTTTTGGTGTAGGATTACGTTTAGCAAATAAAATTCTGTCGTAATTGAAATTATGACATCGTTCAAACTACATGCCGCGCAGTAATAGCGTTTGCATATTCATAAACAATATGGAGACCAATTCATGTAAAGGTGCAATATATCGTGCACGCGATGCTGTCCTCCCTCCATGTGGTTGGGGGTGGAAATTATGCAATAACTCTGTGTGCGTTACTACCTATTTCACTACCTATATCGCCAAACCTAGGCGCAACACGACTGTATGTGATATCATTTTAAAGCCCCCGACAAGTTGTACTCAAGAGTACGAAATAAATTTCGCAGTGGTTTGAACTGAACATTTTGAAAACAGTTTTCCAATGAACTTTCTTTACAATATCGCGGTTTTCCTGAACAGTCATAAGTGCAAAATAATTTTATTTCGTTAATATATTTTATGTAGTTAGGTGTCGTTTTAAAGGTCTCGAGATTTGAGATCTATGCAAATGTATGAAAAATATTTTGTTATTTTAACCAATGGTTAAGAAATTGTTTTCCTCTGAACCATTGGACTCTTCTGGGAATTCCACTGACAATATATGCTTATGAAACGTGACGAACAAAAACGTGGTTTTTTTATGGCTAAAGATAAGATAGCAAAATGTCTATTAAAATAAGCGTTTGTAATTAAAAAATCAGTTTAACTGTAGTCATCCTTGGCAAACATAATCCGAAGCAAAAATAGTCTACTACATATTGGTTAAATTGTTGCTGCGCTAATTTGTTACGGAGATTATGCCATTCACTTCCAGCATACATAATATATTACATTTTTAATATTTGAAGACCAATCATAAGAAAGTGAAAATTTCGAGGGAAATATTATTCCTCACATTTCCTCACTTAACTTTCCCCCGTGAGCTAATTTCCCAACAGTGCCCCCTTTGAATCCACACTCGACTCTCATATCTACTCTGTGACCTGCCAGTCCTAGTTCTACTCCGTAGCCTTACGGCTCAATGGGATAAGCGTTCATCCCATTTCTTTGCCTTGCCATTTTATAGGTAATCGACCTGTGGTACTGTTCAGATAAAAATTCTTCCACTGCCAATGTGAACTACTATACATAAAGCTCTTGTCAAACCTAACGTTTTTGAATTCATTCCACATATCCAATGCATAGCTCAGTAGTCAAGGGCACCTTTTCTCTTGACTCTAAAAATCGATTTCCATTCGGATGGATTGAGAAAAATATTTTCGTTACTCAACACTGAACCCCACTCCAATGGTCGAATATTCAAGCATAATTTATCAAAATTTGTGACAGCGCTTTAAATCAATTACAAACGTATAATTTTGACCCGGGGCAGTCCGAATCATAGACTTTATGTAGGATTGCGGACCCCAGGGGCGTGGCGTATTGGGATTGGGCGGTGGGTGATGACGAATGTTAAAATTGGCCTAATTTCATGCAATATTCAGCCGTGGTTCGGCTCTTTATGTCATATATACGTACACTATACAGGTACGTTAACGCAAGAAAAATTGTGGAGAAATATGTGGTTAAATTAATCCTAGTGTATCCCTCACCTATTTCCTTCGAGATGATTATTGTGGTATTTGTTGGCTTTATAAAATTGCTGCAATGCCATTTTATGGACGCATTTCGATTACTTGAGTATTCCATAGCAAATGTCCGAGAAAAGTTTCGCTAGAGGCAAGAAGGGAAGACTTTTGACGTAGGCCAGCTTTAGCTTCGCTTATGGAGAGCGCTTTTCTGAAGAAAGCGAGGGAAAAAAATGATTTTAAAAGGTCATAGGAAAAAGATTAGCTCCAATGCATCCAAGGTCAAATTTAAATCGATCAAAAAATCCGCGTTCCACAAATACCTCATCTTGCAATGAATTTCCAGAAATCATCATTTAAAAGGGAGTGTTTGGCATAATTGGCGGGGCGCCGCCGTTCCGTGAAGGTGAAGTAAACAAATTGGTCTCCAGATGCGACAAGAGCCGCGAAAATGGTGGAAAGCATGCCAAGAAAATTTAAATTATTCTCTTTAATGTAAAAATAAATTCAAACAAAAAAACATATTTGTGAATTTTTTTGATGATCTTTAATACAAAAAGTAAGTGCCATTTTCGATGCAAAGTACTTAATTTCTGAATGCGTTGTATTTATTATTCGTGCTCTACGGAGAATGTGGGGTGTATTTGTAAAAAAACGTCTTTCCTTGAAATCAGTCGTGTTCATGGATAGCCTTTTCGCATTACCTTTTAAATGTCGCCATCGTTTTTCCTTTACAAGTTTCAGAAAATTAGTTCCCATTCAAAATTCTCAGTTTTCCTTTTGCCTCGTAGTTTTGATCTTTTCTTTTGTCACTTGCGACAATTGCTCCGCCATCTTGTTATAGCACGTCGGCTCTTCCCTGACTTCGTTATTCCGCCATTCCCTCTGCTTTGCCCTTATCGGCTTATTACCCTGGACCCATGGATTCCTCCCTCATAATCTTATTATTCAGTTCAACGTGTGCCTACACCCCCCTCCACTTCCCTCCGCCCATGCCTCCATTTCCCCCCGTTTACCTATCTCTCCCTTTCATCCGTCTAATCTCCTCTACTGTAATCCACGAGTCTTTTGATTCTCTTCGTAATTACCTTACCTTTCATTTTTTTTACTGCTCTTAAATAGTCTCTTTTTTATTATTCCCTTTCCCACCTTTCCTGTGGCAGCTCCCAGAGTCCTCCTCTCTTTACCCTAATGATAGTGCCTTGTCAACTTATTCCTGATATTACTACGTTTTCATTCTGATTTGAAAGTTTCCTCATTCCCCTCCCACTCTCTCCACCATATTAATTCCCTAGCATTTTATTCTGCATCTCCTTGCTACGTAATTGATGTTATGATTCCACATCCTCCCCTGGAAGTTGCGGAAAGTGAAGTACATCGATTCATATAAATCCTCGTCTAATCATGAAGTAATCTTGTTGAATGCTGCGTGAGATTCCAACGTCATCTCATCAAGTGGAGAATGATTTTGGAACGGCATCTCCGTCGTCAGCACCAACCTTGCTGTTCCACTTGCGGAGTGTCATTTCCCTTGGCGTTCACCCCCAGGCGCCGTTGGCGTTGGTACTACTCCAAATCACTCACCCCATTCCATCCCGTTCCTCCCTCCCAGCTACTTTTCTGTTTCTCCTGTTTATGCACAGTTTTCCTGCTGGCTGTTATTACTTTAATTTCGTCCGCTTATCTACGATCTTTAGTTGCTCTGGGTCCATACTACTTATTTATGCTATTCTGCAGTTAATCGTTTGTCATCCGCTTAAAATTACCGTATGAATTTTACCACATCATATCTTTTAAAATATATTTACAGGAAATGAAAAAGAGAGGTATGGGAAAAGTTTGGCCGCTGGAATGAAAGCAGGTGGAGTAATGATTAATACCTACTACTAGATTCGCGGATAATTAAGTCAACCATTTATCCAATGGATTAAAATTATTTCTTCACCCATTGCAGAACACACAGGATGAATGGGATACGATAAGTCATAAGAATGTGAAGTTAATGAGACTATCATGAAGTAGACTGAATGAATATTAGAAGCTGGGCATTAGGTATAGAATTATGCAGGTAGAGCACCTCGCGGTGAGCACTGTAACATTTGGACGGTAAAGAGCTACTCTATAAAAGGGAGTATTTAAAAGGAGAAGGGAATTGATGAAAGCAAAATGTAAGTTGAGCTTAGTGAAAACTTCAAAATTTACAGATGGCTTTTTTATTGTTCCGGAACATGGTGTTTGAGGAAAGAAAACGAAAGTAGTAATTTGGAGTTTTTTACTTACCGGAGGAAATAAGGGAGACTCAGAGGAGAGGAAAAGCGAATGAGTGTTAAATCACAGTTATCAACCCGAAGGTCGGTTTGGTATTTGGTGAGGGTAGGGCTCACCCAGTCAGTACTAAGCCTTGTACGGCATAAGTGAAACTCACACACCAGGGTAGGGTGGCCAGTTCCCTTGTTCCCTGTTCACCGTCTGTGATTTCCCAGGATGACCTGGTACCCGAAAAATGGTACGCAGCCTGGGTGAAGCTGAGGGTTCCAAGAGGCATCACCGGGAATCGAACCCCGGC
>LYUA01001168.1:94066-104862 GCA_002093875.1 Calopteryx splendens | reverse complement strand
TGGTACCCGAAAAATGGTACACAGCTTGGGTGAAGTTGAGGGTACCCAGAGGTGTCACCTGGAATCGAACCCGGGTCCTCCGGTTGGTAGCTCAGCCCTCTGGACCACAACTGGACCACCAGGCCCCATTTTTTCATATAACACCCTAAAAACGGCAATTGAAATAACGCGTTTCACTCTCGAAGAGAAACGTTTTTGAGACGCTAGAATAAAGACGGTTTATGACTATTTTAGAGAAATCGTACTGAATAAGTAAACCCCTCATTTGGTCATGCACTAATTTCCAATCAATGGACAATAATTAAATCAGCAGTGGTAATATTACACATCCAAATAAGATACTATAACTAATCGCTTAAGCGGGCGAGTCTAAGGTCATATATAGCTTCTTTTAACGCACATCACGTATTACCCGAAGGCTACCTTGGATCAGTGTATAGCAAGAGGTCAACCTTATACTTGAATCACGAGCATGTGCCTAAATTTCACTTCCCAGATGTAGTAGGCTATCTTGCTTTCCTCGCATTGATTTTGTAATGTCTCCTGACACAATGAAAAAGTTGCATATTGGTCCAGTAATTAACTTATGGCCAACTAAAGAAATGACTAACATGTGTTGTCAAACTTAAACATGTCCATAAGAATATATTTATTATTTTTTTTCTAAAAATTTTTAACTTTATGCCTTTCACCCCTTTACAAGTGAGATAAAAATGTAAATTTGTGCAAGTAAGCAGATTGTTCTTAGCCTATTTTCTTGCTGGTATTTGTTGACTTATTAGTTATCCTAGTCTCTGATATGCTACTTTTCATTTTCATCTTATACTTGTAAAATTGTTTCCTCTATTGTTTCCATAAGTTCGCTGATATTTAATCATTTATTCATTTTTGTAGCTATTTACTATATCCAGCTATATCGCCCATCCGTCGGTACATTGTATTTCCACATTATGGAATACGTAAGTAAGTGCCTCAAATCAATAAAAAGTCATCAGAGTCTTGTTTCATCAAATAAGACATTTTTTTTAGAATATTATTCCCGTTAATATCGATTGACATAGATTTAAGGTATATATTCTGTGTATATTTCATACTGCCTTATTTTATGTCAGCAAGTGAGTAGGTATCACATTGAAGAGCATAGATCACGGTATCACACTCAGATAGCATGACCTTGAACTGTTTCTAATTCTCTTGGATTAAATGAAGCCCAGTTCTGCGGAAAGTTCCACTTAATGCCCTATGTTCACATGCCACATGCTTAACGCTTGGAAATGGAAGGAATTCCACGTTGTTCAAGGTCAGAGTGGTGTGAAAATACTAAATGTCTTTTTCACGCGTTTTTCCTTACACGGTGATTACACAAGTTTCTCCCATTTTTGGTTTCGGTAAATAAACACTCAAAAAAAGGCTGTTACTGAAGCTAAAGCTAAAGGCGATCTAGACACGAACGTGCTAAGAGTTGGGATAAGTAGCATTGGGGAAAGTGGCGATCTGTCGGGGATATTACTCAAATACTCTGTCGTTCTTTCATAATTCAAAAATAAGGAATAATGTTAAATTAAATCGCAATTGATTGAGCTAATATAGAGAAGTGGTATTCAACTTATCATATATGATGCTACCAGCTAAAATAAATTCAAGATTATAAGTGCTCGTATTATCCATACCAGATTATATTTCCATCAGAGCAAAAACCAAATTATTTTAGTTAGAAAATTACCTTTTTAGCATGCGTATTATGAGGAAGTATTCTATGAGTATGCTTCAAGCGAATGGAAAAACCTGTGAAGGCGTGTGATAAAATTTGTTAAAGAAATTAAAAACAAATTTTGTATTCCCTTATGTTGACCAACAGATTCCTTGGATCGCTTCCTGTGTGCTATTTATCATATAGTGAAATTGCGGGTCACGTGGCTCCTTTTGCGCTCTCTTTTGTCTTTCTGGAATATTCACCCTCCCCGATCCAATGAAGGGAGTCACCGTGAAACTCTTCTTTTGAGATCACGCTGCAACGCTGAGGTCGACTATGTGCGTCAAGTTTGGGAAATACATTCCCCACCTCCTTCTGGAGTCCTACAATTCACCGCCAATTGCGCTCCACGGTCACTCGTCCGGGTGAGATGCCCATAACGTTCGCCTCCGCGGCTGGCCTAAACCACCCTAAACCTTCTTTCGACCCTTCGAGATTCGCTTCGCACACTCCGCACACTCGGACCCTCTCGTGCACCGGCACTCTCAAACGGCTCGCGCGCCATTAAACGCGAGTTGTCCTCTGCGACGCATTCCGCATTCGCGAAAATTGTCCGGTCAGCACGCGTTTTAACTGCGCCGAAGAGCCTGGAGACTGCCGAAAGTAGCATAGTTGGCTCTGGCATTTCAAATTCGAAACACCAAGAGCTCAAGTCAAGAGCAAACCATGGACTTCGGTCCCTCCCGCCCTCCAGCTGCGCTTTCCCCACTCTCATTCACCCCCCGCACCCCATCCATGGTGGCTGAAACCCTTTTCTCAAAAGTTATTGATTTCTTTAAATTTCTGGATATCCCCGTGGTCCCATGACATATAAGGTGTGCAAATTCTGTTCCAAGAGGATTAACACCATTGAGATTTCACGTGAAGTAGGGATGCATCAAATTCGCATTAATTTGGTATCGATTTCGAATTATATAAATATTAAATCACAGTTTGACTAATATTTGTTGGATTTAATATGCGCTTGAAATATGTATGCATTATCCATGACTGAGGAATTAGAATCCGGGATGCAGAGACTACTGGACTGAAACGGAAGCATTAGTGAATGCGACCACGTCTGCCACGAATTGGTGGCCAATAAATATGTATCCTTATGGTTAGGCAATGTTATATTCAGATGTGTTGTGAAAAATGGCCTAACTCTTGGGATACTTCACAGTGTTTTTTACGAATCCTTTTTTGTTTGGAAATGGAATGTTTCATGTGCAAAATTTACTCTCTCTGACACTATATTCTGCTTTTCAAATTACTATATTCATGCTCAAAATATGGTCAGCAGGCTAGGCGTTAATATTCTGATAACGTTAGTTATGTTACTATTAACGACTAGCCTGCTAGGCGTTATTATCACTGATTCCTCAAATTATATTCCAGTACTTTGATGGAATCAAATTTCTAATGTGCTGATGATGAGTATGCTTCGATCAAGGTGGCGTGATGGCTAAATGAATAAAATAGAAATGGCTAAATCTGGATGTCACTCTGTTATATGTTTTAGCAAGAGTAATTCAGTCCATCTCAATATTTACGTGTAGCTTATAGACGAGCCACATACGCTAAAATTGGATGGGGCTAAAGTTGGAAACATTTTTTCGACCGTGTAATGACTACAGCTATTCAAGAGTCCCGTACTCTTAAGTTTAAGCCTCTAAGTTTAACTCTTTCTTTTGTGTTTCTACGTCCGTTTTTGTGTTGAAACTAGGTATCAGTTATAACTAAATAATTCCCTCTGCGAAACTCTATTGCTTTCTCTACGCGGTCATTCCTTGTTCCTAAGCCGTACTACCCTACTCCCATCTTTCCCTTCGCCCACTACTGCGTTCCAGTCCCCCATCACTATCAAGAGTTTTTCTTCAGGAGTACCATCAATCATTTACTCTAGTTAGTCGTATATACCTTCTACCTCTCCCTCCTAATGATAACGTGTGGGCAAGTACACCTAAATTACAACCACGTTCGTTGGTTCTGCTATAACCTCTACCAATAATATTCTATCATTTACTTGCTCTATACTCATTACGCTTTTACCTACATTTTTGTCTTGTACCAATGCTACTCCCTCTCTTCCCCTCTACTGAATGTCACTCTATAACTATCGCTTCAATAATCCCCACTAACATTCCTCGCACTAAGTCTGGCATATCATTGTTTCCTTGCTCCATCTCTCGTTCGATATTTTCTAACTTTCCTGTCTTCCTCGTCCTAACATTCCAAGTCCCTATTCTGGCAGTTGCGTTCTTCCTTTGAGTCACTTTTCTGCTGCTTTCGATTTGGATGGGTCACGTGAGATAACGACCGAGGAGACCTTGCCTCCCCCGCTGCCGAGCTTGATACATGGCCCATAGGGCCATGCCTCGTAGTTGCCAGGAATCATTTATCATCAATATTTGTGTACATAATGATTTCTTCAGAAAAGTAATTGAGGTCGCTTTCCATCGCTTTCCTCAATAGTGTTTTTATAGTGGCACAATGACTTGATGGGCCGCACCACAGGGGTCAGACTTCTTTGCAGCCGCCTCACTGAGGAACAGACGTTGCGTGGACTACCTTTCGTCTGCCTTCTACTAGGAGCAATTTTATACCATCCGCCAGCACTGATCCAGGGGTCATCAGAACTTGCAAGCCCTCCCACCACATCAAGGTTGTAGTCTAGGAGGAGGGGTTTGCACCGTATCCGTTCATATTACATTCCAAATATATACTTTAATCGGCGTAGCAAATGAAATATGTAGTTAATGATATCATTTAATTGATTAAAAGTCCATCGATAATCTCGATGAATGAATCGATGTACAGGAGGTGGGTATTTATTTTTCGTGTTCGAAAATCGACACACCAAAGAATAAATCAAAATACAGATAGCGTTGTGGTTTATCTTACAAAAGAATTGCTCTTCAAGAACTTTCTTATACCATGTTTGATAAAGAGTATACATCATTAACTTTTTCTAATAGTTACTTTTATAATTCAAATTTGTGACAATGTGTTCGTTGCGAAATTCAGGATATGCATAAAACGTCTTGGGTTCTCAGGATTCCCGTGCATGGGATTTGGTCGAAAAATGATAGTGATCGATGCGATTTGACTGAACTCTTCTCGAGTGAAATAGGGTTTGAGACGAACAGTGAACACGGGGTTCAAAAGCTCCCTATCATACCAGTAAGGGTAAACCATAGCAGGTATTACGGTTATTTTCGCAGTGAATAAACTACTAGCTGAAGTGTATGCGTCAGGTTGAAATAAAAAAGCAAAGAAGATGAGGAAAATCAGGAGGGAAGGTCGCTTTCCTCAATAGTGTCAAGACATGTGGGTTAGCAAATTTCAGAGCCCACGCAAAACAAAATTGTATGAGGATTTTATACGACTTACCTACCATGAGTAAAAATAATCTACAGAGTGACGTTTGACAAGCAGGAATGATGTGAATTCCTTGAGAAATGTCTGCCTGATGGTGGTAGAAAAAAAATTTTAAGACATAAAAGCACAAATAGAGGTATTAAATGAGGTATATTAGCCAGAAATGGCAGGATTAAAAAAAAAGCTGGAAAGACACTAAAGCAATTTTTGACAAAGAAAAAAATGCTATCGAATTTCTGTTAAAAGCGACAAAGTGGGCTAAAAATGGAAAAAAATCAAAGTTTAGCACTTATGAATAAGGGATTGAAAGAGCCAATAAAAATGACAATATGTTATTGAATCTTGTATATATAAATTGCCCATACCTATTGGCAAAAAAACTTATTACAGTAAAAAGCTTTATAATGCTGTGATTGTGTTGAATAGAAAGATAACTAAGGAAATATTTTATATTATTTTTTTAATGTATTTTATTAATTACATAATTTTCCATATTTTTATTTCAAGATTCATGTAATGATATTATAGAAAGAGTACTTTCAAAAGAAATGACTCTCGAAATACAATTTTTAATATTAAATCATCATGTTTAGCATTTTATATAACTGATAATATAATTTGATAGACCTTTATATTTATGCCTTGATACCTTTATTTAAAGGAATTTGTTAGGAGTTTTGAGGTTTATAAACGCCTTTTGCATTTGGTTAATCAGTCTGATAAGACTCAGTCAATCTGACCCTCTGAAGTTCTTTGTGGAACCATTCGCGGACCCAAAAAAGTATGTAGTCGTGGCATAAATGCTGCCTAAAAGATCAGTCTGCAGCAAATATTGTTTTTGAATTGTTTAAGTCTAACCAGTGGCGAAATGTTTGGAATCAAAGTACACTTTCCTTTCTACACTGAATATCCCAGAACTTCCTAGACTGGAATCCAAAAAACAATATTCGCAAAGAAGCAACAGGAATGGTTCAAACCTTCGGAGTATCTTCCCTTGACTCTCATCCCTTCCGTCTCGCGATAATTGTTATTAACAAAGACACATGGAGAGATTAGGAGAAGGACGGACTGAGAAATAGAAACTAAAAGTGATTTTGAATGAAGTTTTTCGTAAGTGTTCGCCATTGTGCGTTGAGGCCGTGAGTAGGTAATTTTAAAGTTTGGCTGTATGTGGAGCAATTTGTAGCTTAGCATTTCTCCCGCCCCGCTGCTAGTATCTTCATGAATAATTTTACTATCGATAAGAGCTTATAAAACCCTCCCTTTTATGTACAACCCGTTCTGCTTTTATTCACCCTTCATTCAAGCAATGAACATTATTGTACTTTTAGAGTTGTGATTTCTATTTGTAACAAAAATTATCATAGCTATAATCAACGGGAAAAAGACGACAGCGCATTCTTATGATGAATAAATTAAAAAAAAATATTATTGGCAGGTTGATGGTTAGAGGGAGGTATTTCACGGTCACTGAAAACGTTTACATTCAACGGAGTTATGAATCAAAATTGATGGGATTAGGATAAAAAATTTTTACTCCCAAAGATGTTCCTTTCTAGCCATTTGTGACAACAGCGGTAGGAATAACTTAAAATTTGTACTTCCCGAATGTGAAATTATGCGGATTATCAGCAATCTTCGATAACTCTAATGGCTGGTGATCTAGCGCCCCTGCCGTACGTCCTCGTGGCGGCTTGAAGGAGGCTTGCCGCAACACGAGGGAAACAATGAGTCAAAGGCTGCTCATAAGACGCGGAGAGCTACGTCAGCAATATTTTTGTGAATGAAAAAATAATTTATCACGAAAATATAAAAGTGGATAGAAATAGAATTGAACTGGCCCGGTACCAATGGTAAGGTACCAATGGAGTAATTGGCGAGTTCATAATCGGGCCGGCTGTACTAGTTCGGTTGACACTCAGCATGGTGGATGGCTGATTTTATTCTGAAGCGTCCCGTTTTTGCGTTGCGACGTAATAGAAAAAGAAACCTCCACGAATTTTGCTTCGCATACTGAATTTTTCCAAATGATGGAGATCTTTCAGTGGGATCTTCCTAGACGATCCGTGGCATTGCCACTTAATTATTTGGGATAAATTATCCATCTATATTTCCCTAAATGAATACTTTTCTCACCCTTGTAGAATAAACCCTCTACAATTGCTACATCCTGAATCTCTTCTCTAACTTGATGAGTGAAAACCTGAGGATTTAATCTAAATTGCCTCACTAACAACGAGATTACTCATTAGATGGGGAGTATCTCGCCGAAATCTGTTCGAACGGCGTATTCTTTCTGGACCTGGAAGACGTTTCGGAAGCCCCCAAAGCGGTCGCACTTTTTGTAATTACATTATAATAATTATTTCTTTAACTATACGCTTGCCGCGAAATGCCCCCCCCCGTATGGAAATATTTACTTATAAAGAAATGGAGGTAAGAACGGAAATAAATGTATTCCAATTTTCTTCCCTCTTTTATAGCATCAGAGGCATCATTCCTATTTCCCGTAACTATATAAAAATTATTAATTCTATCTAATAACCAAACGGATGGATCCATAAGAGGGCAGAGTAAATGGAAATGGTAGGAGTGGAAGGGGAATACTGAGGAAATTATTGGCGAATGTAGTTGAGGAGATGCTCAATCCAAAAGTGTTACAAGTCTCGGGAAAAGAAGAGGTTGCATTAAAACCATTTATGAATATGCAACAGATGAAAGAAGTATGCGAGGACAGGACAATGGAATGGAAGGAATTCCTAAACTGGAGTAAGATTCCTCAAATAAATTAAAATAGGCATCTTGATTTATCCCGAAAGGGAACGACGTGGATGATATGTGTATTTGGCACTGAATGGCCCTACTTATGCCTCACTACGAGAGATAGTTACAGAAAAATTTATAATTTGGTCACACGGGGTCAAAATATAGAAGCGCCTTCCTCCCGGGACTCCTCTTGTGAATGGCTGCAAGGGTGGCGACCCGAGAGGGAGATTTATTTCCTTTAATTTTTATTCGCAGCCAGGCCGTCGTCACGCCACGGATCCGCTAACGATGCGAGGGATTTTCACACAAATCCACGGAGCGCATCGCTTCGTTGTAATTACTTCGTTTACCCATCGGATGGTTTAGGAAAACTTTTTCTTTCCTCTCCTAACAGAAAGCAAAATGTCAACGGGAGAGACAGTGAGCGTGGAACGTGCTGAGTAGGTCACCTGCTTGCGATTGTTGGGGTACAACCTACTCTACAAAGGGATATGTGTCTAATTAGCGTGGCAGGTGACCGAGAGAGGGTTGAAACTGCTAATGTCGTTAATGAATCCTAGGTAATTTATTTAATTTCGAGAAAAAACTGAGAGAAAGCAAAAATATTTTAAATTCTAAAGTTTTGTTTTAGATGCTGCTTTCTAAAACCTTTCGGAATTTTGAATCAGTTGCGGTATTTACCTATGAGTGCAATGAAATGGAACGAAGAAGGAAATTTCTGGAGTGGTAGTTGCAGGTTAATTCACGGGAGAACCTTGAGTGGAAATGCGGGAGTGGGTGTAATTCTGCGGAACGGTTGCTGCAATGTCACGGAGGGTCGCTTTTAATTCGGAGAATGAATCGTCGTCATCAGGAAGACTGCCGAAAAAAACACAAACACTGTTGTGCCACAAGTTTCCATCTCAACTGCAGACAATGATGGTTACATGGCGGAATAAATGTATGATGCTAACAAGGAGTTATTAAAAATATAGATTAAAAAAATGAGGGAATGTAATGTTAACCTCGGGAGACCAGAGTGCAGACTAAAGTAAGAGAAAGCCGGTAGGTAGCATCGGAGAAAAACGATAGGTAGCATCGGAGAAAAACGATAGATAGCATCGGAGTAAAACGATAGGTAGCATCGGAGAAAAACGATAGGTAGCATCGGAGAAAAACGATATGGACTTGAGAAACGGCAGACGAACATGTAAATTCCTGGATTTATGGTTAAAAATCGATTCAAAAAGAGATTTATAAATAAAAATAAGTGCGACAAAAGCTCTCTGGGGTAGATGACGTCAACTGACACAATTAAGTGCTAATGGAACTTATGTGCATCATGCTAAAAAATCGTAGAGCCACTGGTATGCAGAAATATTTAAAAAATTTCGAATCGACAATGATATTTTAACGAACACGATGGATGAGACTGAAAATAGGTTTCGGCGCAGGAGAAATGGTAAGGTATGGAGAATGGACAAATGGACAAATGGAAAGAAAATTTTAAGACGGAAATTTGTGAAAAGGAAACGATGAAATTCGGAAACTAATAGGAGAGAGAAGTGATCACCAGAATTAAAGAACTGTGGTGGGGAAAAGTATTTCAAAATAATCAGAAATGGAATGAAAATAAGGGGAAGGGGACTAGAGACGATGCATGAAAACTTGTGTACGGATGGGAGGGAGTGGTGGCTGAAGAGCCACACTGAAAATGGAGATAAAGCGAATTGTGGAGAGATTACTTGGAGTAACTTGATGATATTAAGGATATTCATTTAAGAATGCAGGAAAGAAATAGTTGATAATATGGGTGTAAGGAAAAAGGAAATACCATGCTTAGAGATGCTCCTGACGCTGTGGTAAAGTATTTTCCGACCAATTTCGTTGTTGGCCACACAAAATTAATTCAGTTGACTTTCATTTTTGAGGATTTGGCTAAAAATAAAGTTTAATTTTTGTAATTTTTGACGAAATACTCAAGAATCAAAATTGACCGAAGTAGTGACACTTTAATTTTCACTAACCCCCCTCTCTATCTTCATCTTACTTACTTCCACACCTCCGCATTCATCTCATCTTTTTCGTTCTTATTTCACATTCCAATCCTCTTTCCTCTTAGGCAATCCATTCATCGGCACAAGCGTGCGATTATTTTAATTTATTCATCCAAGTGATTGCTGTAACAAAATTCTGTAGCTTACTTTAGAAAACTCGGTAAAATATATTAATCCGCAACAGTATCGCTCCCGAAGAAGGCATTGGAGTTAGAATTCTTCCGGCGGGCATGATGCACAGTCGCCTCGCTTCTGCCCCTCTTGCTTCTGATGATAAGGTCTCTGCTTCCGGCTGAGGGAATCAGAAACAGAATCGAAAATGCCTGCCACGGCCCGAAAAGGAATTTCTCGGCCTCCCCACCGCGAGAGTGATCCTGTCAGGTGGGGTTTGTCGGGATGGGGGAGGAGGGGGGCGTCGGCTCAGCCGTGAGGCGGGGTGAGGAGAGCACAATTCAGGCCTTAAAATCATGGAGAGCCGTGGGCTGCTCACACCGAGGAATAAATGAGTGATATCAAAGGAAATGAAAAACGTCGGATGCGTGTGAATGGATAAAAGATTAATGAGTTCGGTTTTGCAAACGACATATTTCACTGGCGAGGGTGAACTCTGAAGAGGATGAAAGTCCACCTATGGAGATGGAAGGAAGAAAATGAAAAATATAGCCTGAATTATTAATGTATGACGAACATAAAGTTTTGGAGATTTCCCACGCGTTCCTTAATTTCAAGTTTTTCATTTGTGCAACACAAGACCTAATAAAAAAGTTGAAAAAAATTTCTTGCGATCCGTCATTACTATATTGCATAAGATATATATATATATAGTATATATATGTAATAATATATACACATGTTATATATATATATATATATATATATAT
>LYUA01001167.1:194133-204643 GCA_002093875.1 Calopteryx splendens | reverse complement strand
GAAAGTTTCGGGGGGGGGAGGGGGGGGGGAGAGAAAATGAAACCCAAATGAGGAGGTCACAAAAGAGGTCAGCGGACGTGAGTAATTTATGCGCAGGGCCCCTTGACAAAGCGCGTTCCCTTAAGGAGCGAGATGGAAATTGGCAAGGGGGGGTGGGGGGGCACGGAGAGAAAAAAGAGAGAGAGAGAGAGAAGGGACGCCAGATGATATTAGCATGCGCATCACAATGCACAGGGGAACGCCAAGGCAGCGCGTGCCGTTCTTCTTTTCCTCCGCCACCTCTCGCTCTCTCTTCACTGTCACCGCGGAGGAGAGGTTTTGTTTAAGGAGGGAGGAGGGAAACGGTTCGTTACGCCGTTTAAGTGCCAATGAAATTCCAAGTGCCCCGGGAGGAGAGAGAAAGTTTTCTAGAGCTCACGATGCTATTACGAGGCTTTGGTTTCGTGTTTCCATGCGCACAGTCCACGGCGCTTAAAGGTACTTGTACCAAAATTAGGAAATTCCAAAGAGAGAGGTTTCCTTTTTCCCCGATTGCAAATCGAGACATTTCGTTATCTCAGTTGTCGAGAGACGATGTGAAAAACCAAATAATTGATCGCCGTTATTTGCCCATAACGATTTTAAAAAGCAATTTACCTTAGTATCTAACTAATATACTTGTTGCAAGAAATGGCGTGGAAAATAATTCTTGATTTTGAATTATTTAACCTGGCCATATGTCATGATTAAGCATTTAACGTATTGTTTTAATTTTCCATACACATTTTCACAGAATATCTATTAAAATAAAAGGAACCCACAAAGATTTAAACAAAAAAATTAACATAATCGTTCCCCTTCATGCCTTGAAAGGCCTTCGATTTATTCTTGAATAAAAACAATTATTACCGTGAAAATTTTGAAATAAAGTGGTAAAAGTGATCTCTAAACCACTTTTGTTAAAAAGAGAGATGTCTGTGTGTGCAGTCCCTTAAAACTTTCCGACGATCAGACGTATGCAATGCTGATGATGGATACGAAACTCAGGAAAGAGTAATGGAAGGAGATAACTTGAGTGAAGGGCGGCTTGAATGAAACAGACTTAAATGGGGGCATCACTTAGAGAGAGAGAGAGAGAGAGAGAGAAGCCCGTAATCAATTCTTAAGAAGCCGTTCATCTTACTGAATAACAACGGGAATCAATATTTCTCTTGAAAATATCTTTTGCCGACGGTAAATACGTATTTCCTTTTCCAAAGTTTTATTGATCCCCGTACTAATAGCTGGAGTTATTTGGTGAATTTGAAAAACTTAAAGACTTCTCCAGGGGCTCCAAATATACCTAACCCTTAACCTTAGCAGGGCCTTCATGAAATTCCAATGCCCTCTCCGCCTCAAAGTCTCCACAACAGCCGATGATCGCACATGTGGAGGAAAATGATAGTAGTTGAATGCAAATTTAATAATGCGATTATGTTCTTGAATTCAGCAACCAACACTACCTTTTACTACCCACGTAGCCTTAGTCAAAACATCTCACATTTCCGAAAGACACATTTTCAAGGATGGTGTTTAGATTAAAATAATTATTTTATACTCTATTTATAGAGAAACACAGCGTTATGTTTATTATATACATAACACTGTGTTTCTCTTATTAAACTAAGAAACTAAGCTAAGTTTGTTAAATCAATAACCATCCCATTATTGGTAGGATACAAAAAATAATGTTTATTTATTTCACAATCAGACACCCAAGGGATTCAGCATATAATACATTTATGGTAAAAATATTCAATTTCTAAGAAAATTGAGCAAAATGTGATTACAGTATCCAAAAGCGAGGTCATAGCGTGAGCATTCGAATTTGAAAGAGTTGGGCATTTATGTAATTAACTTTTTATCAAAATAGATTAGACCATAGGTTTCCTGCACTTTGATATTGACCTAAAGCACGATAATCGTAAATTTTCCCAACAGATTCCTTATCCGTAGAGTATAGAAAAAGGTTTATGGCCCAACTCAATGAGTTAAGGTCAAATGAAGTATGCGGATAGGTCAAGAGAGAATAAGAAATGTATTTATTAAAGGGGGAATAATGGATAGGCATGGATAAACTAAGTTCGAAATAAAATTACCCTTTAAAGAATTATAAAAATCTTCCATGTCATATTCACGTGCATTAATTATAAATGACATATTATATCAAAAATGGCTTAGCGAGTTAACTTAGCGATCCACATAATAAACAATTTATATGTTCAACTATTTAATTTCGATACACTGTAGCATATGCAGGAAAGTGAAAGGAATTTGCTTGCATTAACGTGTTATACTTATAGAAAAAAAAAGGAGAAAATAATTGTAAGTCATTGTATGATATATAGAAATGGTACTCCACAAAGTATTGGCCTCTAGCAATTCGGGAAAAAGAGTATAGTGTTTTTTGTTCATAGCTGAAATTCTAAAAATAATAACTGTTTGAAACTTATAAACTTCATGGAGATTCACGTTTTGGGATGAGAGTTGAAACAATGTAATCAATGTGACAGTCTTCTTTACAATTTTTACACTTTTTTACGCTGGATAAGCATTATGTACCGAACTTTAAAGTTGAAACCGGCATCTCTCTTCTTTGAATTCAGAATAGAAAAGAACTTAAGTAGTGAAGTAATTAATGCAATAATTTTGTAATGGTAATTTATCGTAAAACTTTGGGTACCAAATCCCTTAGAGCAAGAGATACTGCGTGGTCTTTGCCATACATACTTTGCATATTATAAATGTTAAAACATTAAAGTCAAATATATCACATTTTCAGTCCATTAATATAAAATAGCATTCAAATTAAGTGAACGTAAAACTTTACGGTAAGGGTAGACGATGAAGTTTCTTACATCACGTGGCGTTGGAGGTCGGCGAGGTGTAATGAATCAAAACGGAATGAGGCAATGAGCACACAGACATAGATAGGTATGGAGCAGTGGAGATTGTTAGAAAACTTCTGTACATCGTCAGCAACACACATTTCAATGAGTGTGTGAGTATGGCGTCCCTCGGTAAGGTGAGTGGGCGCTAGATGAAGAATCATTACATTAAACCAAATTATCGAGTTAACGACATTCTTATTGGTTGCGGAGAATATCATCATTAAATTCATTAATTATATCAATGGGTTCTTTCAAAAGTGAGATAAAAAGCTGAAAACTCGTTCAACATGTTCGAAAAAAAATGAAATAGCATTCGAGTGTTCGATTAAGAAACACAGAGCAGGAGCTTTTATACGCTAAATCTCAAAACTTCGCCAAATGTGATTTCTGCTGTAACAGAGCAATGCGGAGGTGAAGCGAATAAAATATTTACTTGAGGAATTTAGTGAATTCATTGCAGGGAGTGAAGATGAATACATAGTACTAAGGAACTAATACACAATACTAAGGAACTGGGATAGGAAGAAAAAAACCTCAATTTCGCCTAGAAATGTCCTGCATATGTTGACGAACTCTCTGAAGTTATGTCGCGTTAATCACTGTCGCGTTTCCAATCACTGAAAGGTTACTTAGAAAATTATTTATAACATTGTTCAAGAAACTGATAAAAATGCCGTGACATTAACGTTAACTCTAACTGGTCCTGTTCAGGCGAATGTTTTAGACATTGTGAATATCTATAAATTTTTAACCATATATCTATGGCATTGTGTTTCTTTAATAAACATAAATGAAACCTGAGACTTCTGATTCCGTGGTTAAATTGTTTCTTTACGATTTAAATGTTTGCTGATTAAATTTTTACTCCTAAACTAAACACCTACACAACCTCTTATTTTAACTTTCGAGGGTGACTTCATTACGAATTTTTAAATGTGCCAGAGGCGAGTGTGCTCCATCAGTCAGGGAGTTTTAAATGTTGATTGCTTCTGCAAAATATTCCTTGAAAAGTCGACTTTTATAAAGTGTACAAATTCTGAAAATTGAAAATAAATAGTCTAAACATATTACTCAAAAACTTTATCTTTTATATAAAATAAAATACCTCGCTATAACTCCTAATTTGCAAACTCAAGAGTTTGGAGTACATGAAAGTTAATTGAACCTTTTACAAAATCAGCCAAGCCAGAAGCCAAGAATGCATAGGAATTTAATAAGTGGTGCTGTTCTTAGTAAAACCGTTAACCCCTAATATGATTGTGCGCTCACCGCAGAAGTGCGTAACTCTTTACAAAAGTATGGGAAAAGATATTATGCTCTTAACAATGATTATTTTGTTTGAAGTCAATCATTGATTATTTTAAAAAAAGTAAAGCTAATATTAATAATTAATGCAACATAATAATTTTCGAGTGACCACAGAAAAAATTGGCGAACGCTGATGCATGGAGAAGAATGACGGAGATTCGCACTACGATTGGCAGTTGCAAAGCTCTCAGAAACGGCTCAGCCTTCGAAAAGCCCACGAAAAGAGTTCTGTTTTAATCGCGTCCAATCAACTGTTCATCCAGAACACACTCCAGAAGGCTCACATCTCAAACAGAGTCAATTACGGAGACTGTGAAATGGCACTGAATATTAAACTTACCTATTCTAAGGATAGGTAAGGCTAGTCTTGCGGAAAGAAGAGGATGAGCGTAGATTATAGGCTTTTGTTTCGCGGCTATGGACAAGAATGAAGGAAAATAGGCTTTGTAGAAGGAAGTACGGATGCTGCCCAATAAGGAGCTGATCACAATTTTCTTATTCGCATTTTTTTACTGTGCAAAATTTAATTCTATGGTAAAATGATAGCCTTGTGTATTATGCGGTCATCTAGTGTTTATTTGACTTCAGTATTGCGTCAGTGGGGCACCCGTTTCAAGTTGAAACACGTTCAATGCGCCTACCGCCAACGATTGAGGTAACAAGTGGCGATCAAATGCAATGCATTAAAACTTTGCTTTCATTTTTGAACGAATCTTCTTCCGAGGCCTTATTTAATGCCACAAGAGACTTACGGTGAGTCTGATCTTTCCAATAGCACAACCTTTTATAACGTCTAAACAGGAGAGACGATCAATTTTGAGGAAAAATGGATCCGGAGTTCAAGCCACTGCTCTTACAAAAGTATAAATTAACACCACGGCGGCCATTGCGAGAGAAGATTGTTCATGAAAGTTTAGAACACTCTCATAAATATTACAATTTTCATTTGGGTGCAACCAACACACGTTATTGACAGAGAAATGGCACATGAGACGAGTTTGTTTGTGCGTCATAGTTTTTAGAAACAGCTCCCACACCCAAAAAACAGGACGTTCGCGTGCAGGTTTGTTCCCATTTGAAGTTGATGTAACAGGAAGGTGAGGAGTTACTTTCGTCGGAAAACATGATAGGTGAATCGTGGCTACGTCATTTGCATCCTGAGAGCCAACGACAAAGCTGTGAGTGGATACATCCGGGATCACCAACACCAAAAAAAGACAAAGTGGTGGGGGTTCTGCTGGGAAAGATTTGGTAAAATAATTTTTCGATGCTCAGGAAATGGCGTATCAGTATTTCCTACCAACTCATAAAACTGTAAATGAAAAATTCTGTAGGGGTGAACTGTAAATTCTCCAAAAAATCGTAAAAGGCCACATTTCATAGCAACGGGCTAGATGCTGCATCACCAAAATTCACGGCCGAAAATCGCATATGCCGTGGCTAAATACCTCGAAAAAATCAGTGTGAAGTGGGTTTATCATTATCGATATAGTTCCCTAATGTGAATAAACAACTTAAAGGAAATCTTTATTTTCATTAACAGAAGTAGTGTTGAAGGTGATGGGGTGGTTTCGAAAGACCTACCAAAAATGGCTCCCAGCTTATCTTCGATGACTGGAACAAAAGGTGGGACAAACAAATTGGGCAACTACTAAGGGAGAGACAAGAAAGAAATGGAGGATAAGTAAAGATATGTTGTTAAAAAATATAATCCTTCTATATTGAATATCCCTCGTGTTAGTCATAGCTGTGGAGTGTAACAGGGAATGGGTCCAGTGTGACAGAAAAGAAAGATGGAGGAGATGCTATGAAACTTTAAGGTTTGTCATGAACGGGCGGAAAGAAAAGATAAAATCAATTAGGAAATTGTGGTATTCACGAAAGGAAGTGGTAGTGAGTGATAGTAGGTAACGATAACTTAAAGAATGCATGTTACATATTTCTTTTAACGGCCGATATCACCAACGGCATGTTCTTTTATAACGATTGCGTTTTTTTATAACGTTAAGGTGCTAATTGTTTTTTTTTCATACCGGCGTCTACGATCAAATGAATGTAAGCCAATGAAGAAGAGATCATGTCAGTAGAGTAGAAGTTAAACTATTCTACCCCGTGAATGCGTTCAGGTGTCACAAAATTTATATTGGATGCTCATATAAGAAATTAATCCTTAACTGCCAATAAAACACACCTACTGACGGTGACTTTCTCACCCCATGAGGTTTGGTTCTAATGAAATTGAACCATTCACCAAAATGCTTGTCCATGACTTTATCTTTTTATGTGATTTAATGTTCCCAACAATTAATTGCTCGTGATTCTAACGATTTTCATCATGATGCTTTCATCGCTCCCTTATTAAAACATTCGTACCCACATTACAATGCATAAGTAAATGTGGGCCCGCAGTTTCGTAATTTATGTTAAATGAGATGGAAGAATAATTCAAGCCTTCTTTCTGACCTAATTAACGGACCTATATTCATTATGTATCCAATACAGGTCATGGAAGAACAATGGAACTCATGACACACTCAACCGGCTTGGCTGCACATTCAGCATCACATTTCCTCTAAAGCAATTCACTGGTTTATTAAAAGTGGATCAGTTCAACTTATCAAATATGCTTAACATTCAAAGATTGGAGTTCATCTTTCAGTGTTCCCTCTCGACATTTTATCACTCAAATCATGGACATGGACGCCGTCTACTTCGAGAGCGATAAAAATTATTGAGACTGTCTTTAAAAAGTTGTAAATTTTCCTAAATTCATGACTCCAATTGCGTGAAATTTCTGCTTATGGATCAATTTGATTAATGCACAGCTTCAACTAAAAACTTCAAACAATGCCGAACTCCCCTTTCGACAGCCAGGTAATGAACACCCATTATCTCTCTCCATTACTAGAAATAAATGCGCATTTTTATCAGATTTTTTGAGCATCTACTTGCACGCTGTTTTCCTCTTTCGACCGGCGGCGGGGGGCAGATGGGAAAAAGCAAACGGAGGAACTCCTCGCTTTCCCTTCGGAACCGATCAATCTTGATTCCAAACATTTCGCCGACGGGACGACATAATTCGTGAGAAATATACAATCGGTCACCGGTTATGAGGCACCGACATTCAGTGACGAATTCTTGGGCAACATCCCGTTTCGTACAACTTCCAAACGTGCTCACTTTGAGGAGTGGACTAAAAGATTTCAGACGAGATTCATTCAAGCCGTGATAACTTTTCCGAGAGATGGATGAGGTAGCGTTAAAGGAAGGAGTGGCGGCGAATTAACTTTCTCCCGGAGACCGGATTTTCCTGTTCATTTGCAGTTCCTAATACATTTTCGATAGAAAAGAGGCCACGAAGCTCTCGCCGACCGCAGAGCGATCCGCAATCCAACTACCCGCCGAAAATAAAAAGCAAAACCACCCTCCAGCAACGAATCCCATCCTCCATTTTATAAATGGGTCTTTCATTTTTCTTTTTCGGGCTCCGCCCGTCTCATCCCCCGCGGCGCCATGTCGCGCAAACGTGATGGATTTCGTTTTCGGCCGAAACTTTCCATCGACAGAAGCACGCTGTGTTGAATTGGATAACCGGAAGACGATTCACTCAATTACTTTCCATTGATTATTCACAGCCCTCGCAGCGAATTATTTCGTTTAATCTCAGAACTCCAATGAAGCGACCGGAATTGGATCACTTGATCGAATTTTTCCACGCCCTCCCCCCCCCCACCCCCCTGTACTCTCACCTTCCTTTTCATTCCGTGGGCCTCGTATTCTGAATGCGCCTACATTTTTTTTCCACTGACCTCATCGCTTTGACCCCAAGCTCAAATTCTGCCCTTCCCAGGACCATTTTGAATGGCCTTTCTGCCCAACTTTCTACGCCGGGAACTCCACTCTCTTCACTTATTATTGCCCTCGAGTTTCCATGTGGCCATTAATTAAGGAAACGGGAATAGGAAAACTGCTTTGCGTAGAAAAAAACACACACAAAAGCAACATTCAAATGCAGTGAAATGAACTATAATGGTGGGGTTCACTCGAGTGGCCAAATTCTTCCCTAATTCTCCGAACGTAACGATTATTATTCGTCACTCCATTGAGTCGCCCTTCCATCCATTGTTGTTGTGATTTTCGACGTCGGAAGTAATATAAAAATACAAATTCACGTTCTCACTGCTCTTCCGAAAATTATCGAAAATCGAATGAAAATCGAGGGTGACAGTCGCGATGACGACGTCAATTATCTGTCTGTTTGGATTGCGCCTCTTTACCAATTAACTAATTACTTCCTGATTAAAATTAATGTTACATTAAAAACTGTGGGAAATTTCACAAAGGTGACTTTAGCTGAGTCTCTCGCTGATGTACGCAGTAAACACCTGAAATTCCGCAAAAGGAAAAATCGTACCTGGATTATCAAGCCCACCCACCTTCCTCGTTCTAGGAGAATGTATTTTCCACCGTAAAATTACTCGTGTTTGGGTGCATAAATTTGGTGTTGCTTATTAAATATTTTTTGCAGCCAAAGTTTTAGCACCTGGATACGGGTATCCCTGCTAAAATGGACAGCGCATTTAATTTGTACCTAAAATACTGACTAAAGGTAGGTTTCCCACGTTCCCAAAACACCTATCGTTTACTCCGTGTCACGTCAAATTCCTCCTGTTTGCCCCACAGGATTCCTATTTTCAGTTCTACGAATCTTTCGCCGGACTTTCATACCGTCCTAAAACCATACTCCCTTCTTTTCTCTATCTTACTCAGTATCCTCCATTCCGTATTACGAACGTTAACACTTCACAACTCACTATCAATACATCCTCCTCCCAATTTTTATGTCTCCTTTGCATTTCGACCGCAGGCAACTGCCTATCTTCTCCTTCCATGCTTGAAACTTCAGAGTTAGTCCTCCTCTCTGCCCTGCAAGTTCCTCTCCACACCCACATCTCAACGGCCTCAAGCCTACACTCATCCTCTTGTCCCAAAATATCAGCTTTTTAATCCAAACTGTGCTCCACAGCATTCCAACACATCCACACGTCCAACACATTAATGTTCAAATCTTTTTTCTTTGCATCAGCACTTAGCGTAACCTGCCATCAATTCCTTTCTTCTAGCTCCTGTCCTATTAGTCAACGCTATCCTTCTCCTAATATCCCTATGACTATTCCCGATTCCTCTAAAATATTCCCCAAGTACGTGAACTGTTCTACCGGCTCTAGTTTCGTTTCACTTCTGCCCTAATAACTAACTTACCCACCCAATTTATTGAGAATCACATTACATTGGGTTTCTTTTCGTTAATCTGTATCCCATATTTCTCACTTTGTTCCTGTAAAGTATTCAACATCTATTGCAACTGCAACTGCTGCTATACTAAGCAAAGCTTGATCACTTGAAAACCTAACATATAGGTAAGACAAAATAGGAAGTGATACGGATTTTAGTGGGTGACCAATGAACTTTGGGAGTACCACCAGTCACTCCACCTACGCTGCCGGAAAAATAATGACCCCGATTTTAAATTTCGTTGGGAGAGCATACCTATTTGGAGCATCGAGTAAAGCAAAAATTTAAGCTTTACTGAGCTTCGTAAAGCGCTGAGTTTTTCAATCTGCGTACAGGAAACGGCAACGGATATCACGACAGCAAATGTGTAAGTTACGAATATACATTGTTTGCTATCTTGCCAGTATTTTCAGGTAAAAACGCTATTTTCATCACTGAACACTGAAAATGCAAATTGGTTAATATTCTTGAGTGTGGAATGATATTTATGAGAATAAAAGTTTTACAGACAATGAAACCCAATGTATAAAATAAGTAGCGAAAATGTATAAGACACAATCAGTCGGAAAAACTATTAATTTAAATTCTGCATACATTTTATTCTTACGACAACTAAGTACAGCAGTATTTCCGGGAAATACTGCAGCAATACCTTCTTCAATTGACATTGAACAGCGCTACGGTACTGACGTTCTTCTTCTCAGTGTAAAGCTCTCTTTTCTACCCGTTGAGGGTCACTGGTTGACCGAAATAGCGTCTTAAGAGCTTTCTTAACTTCTTTTATTGGCTTTGGGATTTTACCTATTTCGCTTCTTCAACATGTTCATGTATTTCTTGAAATAATTTCATTTCCATATTTTTTTCTTATTCAACAAAAGTACGGATTTTTCAACCATTATAAAGTCTCTTTTGTTAAATATGGGGCACAAATGTAATTTCTATTGCGCTGCACATCCTGTCGGATTTAAAAATCGTCTATTGTGGTATATATATATATA